>JAJPUD010004799.1:49913-107879 GCA_023553655.1 Myrmecobius fasciatus | reverse complement strand
ACAGAGACAGACAGACAGAGACAGACAGACAGAGACAGACAGACAGACAGAGACAGACAGACAGAGAGAGAGAGACAGACAGAGAGAGAGAGACAGAGACAGAGACAGAGAGACAGAGAGACAGAGAGAGAGAGAGAGGAGAGAAAAGCCTTTTGGCTGTCTCTGTCTTCTGATTGGAGGAACTGCCTAGCCAGGGCAGGCAAGGAGACAGGGAGTATGAGAGTCCCCCAGTCTGGGAGAGCCACGGTTGTAATGGCAGGAACAACTAGAGAGAAAGGATCAGTGATGAGGGCTTCTTTCACCCCCAAACTGAAGAGTCTGTAACTAGAAACTATAATAGTGTGTGTAATGGGGATTGGGGGGAGGGGCCTTCTGGCCTTGGAAGCTGAATCATCAAATGGTTCTCTCCCACCTGCCCTTCCCAGATTCCCCTTGTTTAAGGCTGTATACCAAGTGTGCTACGAGGGTCACCCGATCCAGAAGTTCATCCAGTGCCTCCAGAACCATCCAGAACACATGTGAACAGTGCTGAGGCTGGGTTACTGAAGATCCCCAGCTTCCTGAACCTGACTCCAGGGTATCCTGAGCCCTGAGAACTTTCCCAAGATTTCTCAGTTTCTCCCCCCTCAGCTCAGTCCTTTCATTGCCTGGAGTACATGAAGCTGTGGGGCTTAAGGACCCCTGGAAACCTCCAAACTGGAGACTCAATCAAACCCAAGTATTTCACCTTTTCTCAGCTTGGGAAACCCTGAATTCTTGTTTCTTCTCCTTCCACCTCCTCTCTAGGGGTGGGGCCATCTTTCTTTTCTCTTTGGGGATGGGAAAAATGAATCTCAGTGCTCTCTGCATAATGAGGGGCCAGGATGGCTGCTATAGTTGGCTGATCTACAAAAATTAAGCCCAAAGCTAACAGTGCTCCCTGCCTTCAAATCCTGATGCCCAATTGAGTGGTTGCTGAGGCTTCTGGAAGTGTCAGCTTCTTGTGGAAGTGAGAATGTTGGGGAGAGGCAGCAGCTTGGGGAGGGAGAGAAGGAAGATGGATCCCTGTGAATCTCCTCAGCTCTGATCTCCCCAGGGGCCACTGTCTTATGTCAATGGGTTTCCGTGTTTGTAACAAAATACAAAGATCTCAACTGGCCTCCAGCTTCTCCTAGCAACATCTCTGTGCCCAGAAGCCTCTAAGCAGACCCATTCTCCTCCTCCCCTGGCATCGGAGGAGTTCCTGAGGCCCTCTCCCCTCCCTGGGACCTTCCTGGTTCCTTGCTTTTGGAGCTTGGGCCTTGCCAGCTCTTTTCTTACTCCCCTGACCTTTCTAGAGACTCCCCCCTCCCCCGGGATCTCTCTTTCTCTCTCTGGGTATCGGGAACTTAATCTGCTGACCGAAGCACCTCCTGAACCTTTTCACTGTGGCTTTGACGCTGACCTTTTCATTTACCACCCCCTACTTCCCCTCCCCCCTAGCCCTCACCAGAAGAACATTGCTCTCTGAATGCCACCCCTCCCTTTCCTAAAATACTCCTGCTCCTCAACCTCAATTCTTCCAAGCCTAAGAAAGAGCTGCTGATCTTTATGGGGTTTGGGAAAGGTAATCTAAGGGAGCAGGGGGTAGTTTTTCTCCCTTTTCTGGGGGTAGGGAGTGGTTATTAAAAGGAAAGGAAAAGGCTTCAGGGAATGGGGGTGGAGGGACAGGTTGAAGAAGGGATCTCCCTATACCTCATCCTGGCCCATGCAGAACGCAGGGGTGCAGGACTCTTGGTTAAACAGGCCCCTCTCCAAAAGCTAGGAGTTTCTTTGAAGAGCACCTGCCCACATTGCCCCATAAGCATCAATCCTGGGGCCCAAAGGATCGAATAAAATATCCATAGCTATTTCTCAAGACAGGCTGACAAAAAAGATTAGATGATTGAGTGAAGAAAAGGGAATGAAGAGGAGAAGGGAGAGGGAGAGGAGTATTCTTGGCCCTAGCCTTGGTCAAGGATCAGGTGGCAGCAGCAGGAATGTTAGCAGGTCAGCAGCCTGGTGCTGCCTATTAATAGTCTTCTGGGGCTCTGTCCAGCCAGCAGAGGTGACACTAGTCGGTGAATGGCACGTTGTGATCCACTAACAAGAAGCGGTAATTCTATAGCCCACCTCCACCCTCAGATCAGAAACTAAATCCCTCTGAAACCAGGGACTGAGGCCTCCTCCCAACACTGCCAAGCAGTGAGAAGTCTAGCAGCTATGAACCCTCTGGATAATTGAGATGGGAGATAGGATTACAAAGAATCTTGGATCTTCCTGAATGATCCTGTCATTCTATTCTCCACTCCCAGAAAATTGTGTTAGAGGAAAGATGAGAAACATACCCAGGGCTTTAGGGATCTGTGGCAGCTTTAAAATTAGAGGAAACAACCTTTGGTTTTCCAATTCCCCTTTGCTATATGACCATTGCCAAACTTGGCCATATTTCTCTGCAAGGGTCCAGGTCAGCACCTTACTCACGCTAGGTCCCTTTGCCATTCATTCTTCTGGGTCTTAACCCAGTCTGGAAAGTGCAGAATGCAGCACCAGGGGGCGCACTGTTTGCTTCAAATTGAATCTTTCCGGAAAAGGATCTGCTTAACGACTAGTGACATCATTAAATTACCCTTACTTGGGATTGGCCTTTCGATTAGAGACTACCCGGACTTTAGCGGCGAGGAGTCCTAACGAGGGATGACTACAAAGCCTAGGATTCTGTGTCGTTCAAAATGATCATTGGAGACTTTTTGGGGCGCCAATGATTGGCCCCGCGAGCCGGAAATTCATTGGGTTCAGCGAGCGATGCTGAATATGCTCCTCCTCAGAGGGCGGAAGTATGCTCGAGTCGGCTTCAGGAAGTCATACATCTTTCCCCCCCCCCCCACTGAGGCCGGAAGTTGATTGGGAAGACAACCATATATTTCCGCCCTAACACTTCTGTCTCGGAGCCTCCCTTTAGGCTTCAAGGTCTCGAGTTTTCTTGCCCCGATTCTCACTATTACTTCTCTATAGTTCCGGTCCCATCTTCCCTTGGGGACGGAAGTGGCGCAGCGGTGAAGGCTGAGCGCCGTTGAAGGACTTAGGGAGGCTTCTGTCTTAACTGTGAGGGCCAGGTATGAGGGAGGATCTGTGGGGCGGGAAAGGCAAGATGGGGGAGGGTGGTGGAGCCGAGTCTGGGCTCTGAAGCTTTTCCCAGATTTCCCCAGGCTAAAAGGCCTGATTATTTTAAAAACCTTGGGAAACGTTGACACTAGAGTGGGGGAGGGGAGTCGTGCGGCGGAAGGTTGAGGGTCGCGGGAGGAACCAGGGCTGAAGCTGACCAAATGTCCTTGCGATGTGGCCGGCTGCCCTTGCCGGTAGGTTTTGAGCCCATTTAAAGACGCTTCGTTTTCTTAGTCTGGTTATCAAGATATAATGCTTCAATCTGAAACCGTCACTTTGTAGACCCCCTCTCCTCATACTTGTAGGCTTTTCATAAGTGCTTATTATGTGCCAGGCATTGTGTTAAGTCCCTGTCCTCAAGGAACTTATTATCTAATGGGGAGACAACATGCAAACAAATATTTACAAAACAAATTATATACAGGATAAATAGGAAATCATTAAAAGAGGGAAAGCACTAGAATTAAGAGGGGTTAGAAAAGAGATTCTTATAGAAAATGGAATTTTAGTTGGGATTTAACAGAAGCCAAGGAGGGTCAGTCAGAATCCTGGTCATCTTTTATCATCAAGCCTTCTGGGAATTGAATTAAGTGGGAATTGAACTCTTCTTTCTCTGAACTTCCATTTCTGCCTGGGCCCACCTATCTTGTAGCATCTATTCAAATACTGAAATAGACCTGTGATTTTTATTAGTCAAGTAGCATTTTTTAAGGCTTGCTCTGTGCGTGGTGGCCATGTGCTAAATAAATGCTGGGAATATAAAGAAAGGCTACCCACCAACCTCCTCTTCTCCCTCCACTCCCTTCTTCCCTCCCTCCCCCCAGGAAAAAACAAACATATTCCTTACTCTCAAGAAGCTTACAATCTAATTTCATGTCTTTGCATGATGTAGAGATGTAGGTGTCAACCCATCTGTCTCCTCCTTTGTGACTTTTTGTTCATTTTTTTACCCAGGAATATATTGCAAGGGGCACACCCTACTTACTGGGGACCTTTCTCAGTGCCCCCTGACATCTCCAGAATACCAGTCTACATGTCACTTCTTGTCACCTTACCACCTCCTCTCTTCTTTCTCTCATAATTTCCCCATGTCCTTTTTTGCATATAGCACTTAGACCATTTTTTAAAAATTCTGTCATATTTTTTGGGGATAGGGTTGTGCTTCATTTATTCACAGTGCCCAACAAAGGGCCTTGCCTATAATGGGTTTTTGTTAAAAAGAAAAATAATTCATTTGGGCTTTTGCCTGGATTAACAAGGCAAAACTCAGGACAAAGAAAATATATATTTTTTAATTAATTAAAGCTTTTTATTTACAGAACAGATGAGTGATTTTTCTACATTGACCTTTGCAAAAATTTTTTTTTTTGTTCCAAATTTTTCCCCTTCTTCCCCCCCATCCCCACCCCTAGGTGACAGGTAGTCTAACACATGTTAAATTTAAATTATATGACAAATCCAATGTATGTATAGATATCTATACAGTTATCTTACTGCACAAGATAAATCAAATCTAGAAAGAGAAAAAAAAACAAAAAACCTAAAACACAATGGAAGCAAATATTCACAGAAAGCATTAAAATGCTGTATCGTGGTCCACACTCAGTTCCTACAGGCCTCTCTCTGGATGTATATGACTATCATCATCACTGAACAGTAGGAACTGGTTTGAATCACCTCATTGTTAAAGAGAACCATGTTCATCAGAATTGACCATTGTATAGTCGTTGCTGTGTATAATCTCCTGGTTCTGCTCATTTCACTTAGCATCAGTTCATGTAGGTCTCTCCAGGCCTCTGAAATCTCTTGTTGGTTGTTTCTTACAGAACAATAATATTCCATAACATTCATATATACCATAATTTATTCAGCCATTCTCCAATTGATGGACATCCATTCAGTTTCCATTTTCTTGCCACTACAAAAAGGGCTGCCACAAACATTTTTGCACATGTGGGTCCCTTTCCCTCCTTTAAGATCTCTCTGGGATATAAGCCCAATAGAAACACTGCTGGGTCAAAGGGTATGCACTGTTTGATAACTCTTTGAACATAGTTCCAGATTGCTCTCCAGAATGGTTTGGATCCATTCACAGTTCCACCAACAATGTATCAGTAGGACAAAGAAAATTAAAAAGCTTCTTAAGTATGCCAAGGTAGCAAAATATTTGTAGACTCATCACTGGAGATTAATAATCAATTCAAGATGGAGCCAGCTTTTACTGATAACTGAGCTAAAGATAATTAGAATAGGACCATGTCAGTAAAAGGAGTTGATCCATTGCATTGTAGCACCTCCTTAATTGCTGGTATGTAAGAACTACTTGATGTTTAACAGGTGATTTGGTATGTGATAAATAGCACGTAATACAAAAACTGCAGATTGGGTGATGCTTCCCCCAACATATTGACAAACAGATCTGGGAACAGTGTGTCACTAAGTCATAACTTTGAACAGTAATCCCATTTTGATGCTAACCATATATATGGAAATGACTGAGCAACAAAACAAAATATATGGGTATGCTTCAATACTACTTTTGGTTTTATATCATTCCTTTATCCTATATAATTAAATCATCTTAATCTCTGCTGCTTATGCCAAATTAATGACTATAAACTAGGAGATTTAAACTCACAACAGAAAATGTACTATGGCCATGAGTGTCAAATCTTAATTCCATGTTTCTTATTGCCACAAAGTTGAAACATAATCTCATGTATTCCCTGAAAGAGACAAGCCTTTACTAAATAGCTTCTATATGTAAATTAAGGCCTGTTGCAGATCAAGTCATTTAGAGATGGTGTAGGAGAGATTTATGAGATAGCAAAGTCACAAAAAACCCAGTAAACAAATACCATAAAAGAAGACCAAAGAAATTTAATAATATCAATACTCATAATTGAGTAACCTCCTAATGTGCTTTGTGAAAACCTCTTCTGTTGGACATTCTGGAATAAGCCTTTTGGCAGCTCTAGAATAGTTTTCTTTCAAAGGATATTCTTCCCTGGTTCCAAGTAATTTACAGAGATTCTTAAGTAATTCTACCAAATGTATTATAACAGCTATAAAACTGGAAATTTGCTAGATACATTTGCCAAATAGCAAATATATATTTTTCATTTGGTTCTGATTTACCACAATTATCCTAATAGGAGAACGCTGACTACATTCTGATTTATTTTCAGGATAGACTTTGACCAGATCAAATCCGGAGATATATATATATGGTCCATTTATGGCTAGCACTTCAAAAAGAGCCCATTATAATCACTAAATTCATTTTAACAGATACATGTTGGCAATTTGAGTATAAACTTGTCTCTATCAGTTCCTTTTGTGTCCATGATATAGTCCCCCCCTTTTTTTATGTGTTCTAGAGTAAGGAGTGGCCCTGTCATTCCCATTTCCCAGCTCTGGAGCCAGAAAATTTCAATAGTCTCCCATCTCCTTACCTGAATGAGATATAATCAGATACGATTTTTCCTCATTCCTATTTCTCTTTGCACTGTCACTTTGTGTCAGAGATAGCTAGATCTTGAACCCGTGTTAATGATTCAGGAGGAGAATATACCCATTTTACCTATGTGGAAACAAGTTTAGAAGGACCATTATCTGCCCAAGGTCACACAGCTAATGAAGTGGCAGAACAGAGACAGGAACGCAGGGTTCTCAGCTCTAAATCTAGTCTTCTTACCATGTCATTCTATTAGCTGCTATAGGATTTTAGAGGAAGGAATGTTATCTTTGCCTGATATAGTCGGCTCCCAGAAAATGGTTGAGCTTGGCTGTGAAAGCATGGTGAAAAGTAGCCATCTATGGAGAGAAAAAAAGGCAGGCCTTCTAGGTAGTGGGGAACAGAGAGCAAGGAATTTGATGATAGTCTTCAGAGAGGAATGAATAGGCCTGTTTGACCAGAATACAGGATTCCTTTAGGGAAATAGGAATTAGATGGACTTCATTTTATAGACAGTAGGGAAACAGCTATAGAGCACAGGGAATGGAGCACTAGATTTGGTGTCAGATCTGAAGTGAATACTTACACAGATACTTTCTAGTTGTGTGATCCTGGGCAGATCACTGAATGTTTCTCAGCTTTAATTTCCTCTTCTGTAAAAGGGGGATATTTTACAAGGTTGTTAGGAACAAGTAATATATGTAAAGTGCTTTGCAAACTTTGAAGTTATATATAAAATATTAGCTATTAATAATAATAATACATTCACTATCTTACCTGACATTATTAATAGCTAATATAAAATATTAGCTATTAATAATGTCAGGTAAGATAGTGAATGTAGATTGATTTTTGAGAAGTTTGGTTACAAATGATATAAAGGCTAGTGTTGGAAGGGAACTTAAAATCATCTGGGTTCAATTAACAAAACATTTATTAAGCCAGGGAATTCTGCTAGACACTAGGCTACAAAGACAAAAATGTGAAAGTCCAGCCTCTGCTATACTATGTCCAGGGGAGTTACCTATTCTGTTTTTGAGTAGCTCTGATTATTGCATGCTTTCTTCTAACAAACTGAAAACTGTTCCTTAGGAACATCTACTCACTATTCCTAGAACCACCATCTGGAGCCTCACAGAATGTTTAGTTCAAGTTAGACTTGCAGAATATTGCTAAGGGCTGGTGAAGAGACAGATTAAATAATTCACACTTCTTTACCCTAAAAATCTCTGTGATTTTGAGTTTCCTTTTTTTATAAACATATAGCATCACCACAAGAACAGTGGAAATTTAAATTGTGCCCCTCTCTGTTCTTTGTTTCCAATTCTACTTTTTGAAAGATCCAAGCAAAATTTATTCTTGTTTCTATTTAACAGTCCTTCCAATACATTCCTTTCTTAAATTTTCTCCAGTCTAAAAATTTGCAGTTTCTTCAAACTGATCTTTATGTGATTATTACCATCCTGTTTACCTTCTTTTGGAGGTGTGAGTCGTGTCAGTGGTATTCTTAGAATGGGAACTGAGAAGGACAAAAGTAAGGCGTTTTAAGTCCAAGAATATAGGCAGCTCTTAAATGCATACCTTTATCCTAAATTCATTTCTGTCTGTTTCAGTGTGCTGCTTATAATGTAATCTCAATATAAATCTCAGCATAAATTCCTAAGCCAA
Source organism: Myrmecobius fasciatus (assembly GCA_023553655.1). Classification (NCBI taxonomy): domain Eukaryota; kingdom Metazoa; phylum Chordata; class Mammalia; order Dasyuromorphia; family Myrmecobiidae; genus Myrmecobius; species Myrmecobius fasciatus. Next base: position 99,592 of record JAJPUD010004799.1, on the reverse strand, counting down.
ACTAAACTTTTGTTCAGGGAGTCACTTTTCAATTAGTGGTTCCTCTAGCCAACTTTGAAGAAACTTACTATTTCCTTTTCATTTGGTCTCTGAAGTTATTGACCTCCAATTTGTGGACCTAGTTAGTGGGTATGATTCTTCCTGGGCTCCTCAAGACCCCAAGTTGAGAAATGTTCTAATAGTTTGGTATCAGAAGTAAGATAACTGGAAAACTTCTTTGAGGACCCTAGAGACTGCCAGCATAGATGAATTCTTAGGGATACCACTAAGGTAAGATTTTTTTACCCATCACTAGAGTGCTGTCCCAGTACTTTTGATCTCTGAAGATGAGTCATTTTCTCTAAAATGACTTATCTTAAGACTTTTTGGAAACTCTTAACAAAAAAGTTGAATGCAGGGTTTTCTCTGTGCAGTCATGATCCTGGACTTGAGCGTTTTAAGTGTTTGAGACCTAGTGCAGCTGGTATTAGTCTGTGTGAGAAAGAAAGCCCAGATATTTGGGAAGATTCTAAGAAAATAATTTTTCAAGGAAAAATAATTCTTGCTCAGAATGATAACATATAGAAAACCTTCTTTTCTGTGGATTTTCAATCAGGAGCAATCAACAGTTAAAACTCCTCTTGAGCACCTTTGGCATAAATAGCAGTAAATAAATAAATAAAATTCTAGCCAATCTTGATAGGTACCTGCAAAATTATCTCTAAAATAATAGATCTTTCTCTTCTCATGTGGAATGGTTTTACCATGTAGGAACTGAATTGAGGCAGTGGCTAAATGCAGGATTATTTGATTTAGATAAATTGACTTATTAACAAGATTTTTTTTTTTTTAAAGAAGATTCTATTCCATTTGTGGCAGCTCTTTTTGTGGTGGCTAGAAACTGGAAATTGAGTAGATGGAGATTGGCCGAATAAATTATGGTATATGAATGTTATGGAATATTATTGCTCTGTAAGAAACGACCAGCAGGACGATTTCAGAGAGGCCGGAGAGACTTGCATGAACTGATGCTGAGTGAAATGAGCAGAGCCAGGAGATCGTTGTACACGGCAACAACAATACTATATGAGGATCAGTTCTAATGGACATGACTTTCTTCACCAATGAAATTCTTCAAACCAGTTCCAATTGTTCAGTGAAGAAAGCCATATACACCCAGAGAGAGGGATGTGAAATGTGGACTACAACATGATATTTCCATGTTCTGTATTGATGTTTGCTTGCATTGTATTTCCTTTATCGGATTATTCTCTCTTATAGATACGATTTCTCCTGAACAAAAAAATGATGTGTGGCAATAACTATACATATATTTGATTTAAGTATTCTAACATAATTATCATGTAGTGGATATCCTGCTATCTAGGGGAGGGGTGGGGAGTAGGGGGGAAAAATTTGTAACAGAAAGCTTTGTAAGCGTTAATGTTTAGGAATTACCCATACATATGTTTTGCAAATAAAAAGTATTAATTAAAAAAAAATTTCTATTCCAAATCATGGGTTATTGGGTGTCGTCGTCGTCGTCGTTGTTGTTTAAGAAATCAGAGACATTTTTGTTAGACTTCCTGCCATCTAGGGGAGGGGGTGGGATGAAGGAGGGAAAATGTAACAGAAAGCTTTGCAAGGGTCAATGATGAAAAATTACCCATGCGTGTGTTTTACAAATAAAAAGCTTTAATTAGAAAGAAATCAGATACATTTTAAAAGAAGAAAGCATTTACTAGTTAGGACTCTAAGAGAGTCCTAAAAAAAAGCAAAAAGTAAACTTCTGCAGTTATAGCAAAAATTGAGAGTTCCAGAGATTTCCAACCTAAATTGATCCTACCACTCTTAACCTTTTCCAGAAATCCTTGCTTTCATCTGCCCTTCCCACCCCTTTTGAGCAGCTCTTATATATATCACTCTTTATTTTCCTCTTTCTCACCCCCCCTGAAGATCTTTGGACCTCTGGATCCCAATTTCCTGTACTCTATGGCACCTCCATTCCTTCCCATTCTGCTTACTTCTCTTCACATTCCTTCCTTCAATATTTCCTTCTTCAACATGTCTGTAAGCAACAAATCTAACCTTCCATCATGACCCAGGTGTTTGTCCTGTAGATTACTATTGACACTACAGAGTAACCTGATTCTTAATCTAAAAGATAAGGAAACAAAATCGTAGACATGAAAATTTACTGTCAAAAGATTATTCTCTATATCTCAACCAAAGTTTGGAACAGGAAACAAGGTATGATTAATTATTTTCCCGTTTGTTTCCAAGAAAATTGAAGTGATCAGTAAACCCAGTTATGCAACCCTAATGCACACCACTCCTTGGATAGGATCTGCAAAGGATTTGTGTTCTCTTTTCATAGTCAGTGATATTAATTATAAAATCCTATTGTCCACTTTTTTTTTGAACATCCAAATAAATTCAGGGAAGAGGCCAGTCAGTGATTTGCAATCCATAATCCTTCTCAAAAGGATTTAGAGAAGCCCTTGCAAAGTGTCTTGCCACCACATAAATATTTTGCTATGACCAACTAGGTGGCCAGAAAGAAAGGACCTTCTGTGCCCCACTCTGAGGGCAAAATGTAGTCTACACATTTACTAGGAGGCCTGCTAACAGTAAGGTGGCAGAACAAGACATCTATTTGCTGATGGATAAGAATTACTAACTGCAATACTAGGGTCTTATTCTAAGAAGTAATTTGGTTGATTCCAAATGGAGTTATGTAAACTCTAGTTAGGGGAATACCTGAAAAAATTTGCTGAAAGATTTTTGGAAACTTTTTAATATTCCTCTTTATTAAATCCAGACTGAAGACTGAAAAGTATAGGTCCCTTATAATAATGCCCTAGTAGGAAACATTGCTCTGAGATACCAAAACCACCATCCTTGGCACATATTAAACACTTCCTAAATTCTTTATCTAATCTAATAAAAACTTTTGTAGAATTGTGAAAGATTCACACAATGAGCCAAATAATGGAAGTATCCATTTACTTTTATAAGAATGTTTAGCAAGAGACTGGGGGAAAAAAAAAAGAAGAAACTTAAAAGTACTCTCTTAGCCCTACAAATTGCAAATCTATAAAATAAGTGAGTCAGCAAGCCTGTTCAGCTGTTTGCTTGAAAGGGCTTCTCTAAAAGCTAGAAGCGACTTGAACTTCGTTACTTTTGTAGAAAGCCAGATCTTTAAAGAACATCACCAGGGAATACAGCAAAACTTTCTATAACTCTTTAAGCCCATGGCTTGCTGAATGGTTTCTTCCTAAGATGGTCTCAGATGGCCATTACACAGATCCCACAACCAGTTCACAACTGGAGGTGAGAAATTGAATTTTTCTATTCATACCTAAGATTGCTTTGACATTCCCACTGTCAGTTGACTTGCTCTGTATGAATGGTAAAGTTGATTTGCTGTATTTGAATGAGGTACCATTGAGATCCACTTCTTATTTTGACCTTTGCTCTTTTCTCTTGGTTTCCTCTCTAATGAACATGTCTTTCTATTATTCTTGTAAAATAATGGGAAAGGAGTTGTGTAACTTACATACCAGAATTTACTACTTCCCACAAATTTATATTTACTTTCCTTAGGAGACCATTTCTTAGTTCACAGTCACTTGATATACTCTTTCTCATGGTGCCAAAAAAAGGAGTTCTTTCATTGAATTTCTTCAACAAAGTATTTTGTGCTATGTCACTTCCCCTTATAATACCCCTAATTCTCCTGATCTAGAAAGAAGGAAAAATTAACCAAGATGAGAATCCCGTATGATCCCTTTGACTAAGATTTCTGTATTATCAACTTCTTTGTAATTTTTCTGCACTTTGTTGTTCCCAACTTTGTTACCATTTGTGTCATTTGTGTCATTACTTTTTTTTACAGCCTCGTTTACTATTTATTCACTTTTCCTTTGCCTTTTTCTCTATTCTGCTCTACCCAGACTCCTAATTCCTTTTTGGCAAAGGATATCAGCTTACCTGGATTTGAATTTCACAGGGGAATCCCCTTTTCTGTTTTCCCAAATATTAAAAGGAAGACTTCCCTTGTATATCTATCCTTGCCTAATGTGTTGATGACCTATTACTTTGCAATCAAAGCCTGAAAATTTTTTTTATAATTCCAGCTATTCACCTCATTTTTGCACAGCAAGGCCTTAAGACATCAGAATCAAAGTTCCAGTTTGTCCACTACTCCTATCATTTTGGGTCAGGCCTATTTATCTCTATGTCAGTAAACAAAAGGTAAATTGAGAAATTCTTAGGAGTCCTGCCTGTTGTAGGCAGTGGATCCAGTAATTTATAGATATGGCAGAGTCCTTCTCCTCCTCCTCCTTTTCCTCCTCCTCCTCCTCTCTTCCTTTTTTTTTTAAAATAAGCTTTTTATTTTCAAAACATGCATGCGTAATTTTTCAATATTAACCTCTGTAAAACATTGTGTTCCAATTTTTTCCCCCTTTCTCCCAGATGGCAATTAATCCAATATATGTTAAACATGGTAAAAATATATGTTAAATCAAATATATGCATACATATTTGTACAATTATCTTACTGCACAAGAAAAATCAAATCAAAAAGAGAAAAAAATGGGAAAGAAAATAAAATGTAAGCAAACAACAAAGAGAGTGAAAATGCTATGTTGTGATCTATACTCAGTTCCCAGTCTTCTCTCTGGGTGTAGATGCTCTCTTCATCACAAGATCATTGGAACAGGCCTCAATCATCTCATTGTTGAAAAGAGCCATGTCCTGGGGCAGTTAGGTGGCACAGTTGCCTCAGCAAAAACCAAAAAATTAAAAAAAGGGAAAAAAAAGAAAAGAGCCATGTCCATTGGAATTGATCATCGTATATAATATCTTCTGTTGCTATGTACAATAGTCTCCTGATTCTGCTCATTTCACTTAGCATCAGTTCATGTAAGTCTTTCCAGGCCTCTCTGAAATCATTTTGCTGAATATTTCTTATAGAACAATAATATTCCATGACATTCATATACCATAATTTATTCAGCCATTCTCTAATTGATGGGCATCCACTCAGTATTCAATTTCTAGCCACTACAAAAAGGGCTGCCACAAACATTCTTGCACATGTGGGGCCCTTTCCCTCCTCTAAGATCTCTTTGGGATACAGGCCCAGTAGAAACACTGCTGGGTCAAAGGGTATGCACAGTTTTATAGCCCTTTGGACATAGTTTCAAATTGCTCTCCAGAATGGTTACATTAATTCACAACTCCACCAACAATGATTATGTCCCAGTTTTCCCACATCCCCTCCAACATTTGTCATTATCTTTTCTTGTCATTTTAGCCAATCTGACAGGTATATAGTGGTATCTCAGAGTTGTCTTAATTTGTATTTCTCTGATCAATAGTGATTTGGAGCACCTTTTCATATGACTAGAAATGGTTTTAATTTGTTCATCTGAAAATTGTCTTTTCATATCCTTTGGCCATTTATCAGTTGGAGAATGGCTTGAATTCTTATAAATTTGAATTCAATTCAGGGTCTTCTTGCTCCTGACTTGACCAGATCCTGTAGCTCAAGGATTTCAGCTCTGCTTTAGAGTGGTGGTTGTGGCTACCCTTATGCTTGACAAGACCTCCTGATATCTCCCTCATTTTTCCTATTACATGCTCACAGTCTACAATATCTTTTAATCTGAAGACCATGTTCCTTCCCAATGCTAACTTGTTTTTTTTCTGTAATGAATCATTCAAGTAAACCCCAGATTCTGGTGGTATCCTGTGTTGTATAGGTACACTAGTGGCGCTATGCACTAGTTTAGAAAGCAATTTGGAACTGCCCCCAAAATTATTAAAACTACAATATCCTTTGACTCAGTGATATTGCTACTCTACAAGATAATGCCATATCTTAAAGAGGAAAGAAACCCATATGTATAAAAATAATTATAACAGTTTACCATGAAGTGACATATACCAGCAACATACTTAGCATCTGTATGGATATTTAAGGAAATCCCTGATGCTAAATGAAAAATCCTGTATTCTGTTATATCCTGTATAAGGTCCTATTAGCATTTTTGAAGGCCACATCTGGAAGGAAAGAGTTAAGATTGTGATGGCAGTTTTTAGCAAGATTGATAAAGGAGCCAGTAGAAAGGAATTCATTGAAAAGACAAGAAGTGATAATTGATGGAAAAGGATCCCAAAGGGTTTGGGAAAGAGGATCCAGACTAGTAATTATTCAGACCCACATTAGCCTTCTCTTTTTTCAGATTAAATAATTTATTGGAATATATGCCAGGAGAATGTTCCTTAGGTGATTTGATCTTTTCGTCTCCTCCTAGGCCCTAGCACAGTAAGTTCTTTAAAATAAATTTTTATTACATTACCTAACCCCTGCCACCATCTAGAGAACCGTGTGTGTGTGTGTGTGTGTGTGTGTGTGTGTGTGTGTGTGTATTGTTATTGAGGCAATTGGGGTTAAGTGACTTGCCCAGGGTCACACAGCTAGGAAGTGTTAAGTGCCTGAGGCTAGGTTTGAACTCAGGTCCTTCTGACTTCAGGGCTGGTGCTCTATCCACAATACCAACTAGCTAGCCCTATAATTTTTTTAAAAGAGAGGGAAAAAAACTTTTCAGCAAAACTAACCTAAGACATTAAAACTGATATATCTAGTTCCACCGTAATGTTCCTCCTCTATAAAAGTATGCTGAAGGGCATTTTCATAAATCTTTTGGCACTAAGCTTGATCATTATAATTTCATGTACATGGTTTTCCTAGTTTTGCTTAACTTTGCATTGCTTCAAGTCTTCCTCTGTGTGTCTGTCATTTATTATAGCATTGTAATACTGTTACATTCATTTGCCAGAAATTGTTTTAACTAATAGTTTTAACTATTTCCCAATGAGAATTTACTTTGTTTCAAGTGTTTTGTTAAAACACAGAGCTTAACTTTAAATATTTTGATATATATCAGATCTTTATTAAGATCCCTGAAGTATATGGCTAAAGGTGAAATCTCTAGGTCAAAAATTATGAACATTTTAGTCACCCCTAATTCTAAATTGCTTTTTAGAATTGTGGACTAAGTTCACAGCTCTATCAGCAGTGCATTAGTATCTTTTTCCATGACTCCTCTGAGATTTACTGTTCTTATCCTTTGTCATTTTTAGCAATTTGCTAGGTCTGAGTAAAGTGAAATCTCAAGGTTCTTTTGATTTGCATTTTCTTTGTTTTTTAAAATAGGTTTATATTAATCTTTTGTTTTTATATCATCTAGATTTCCCTTTACCTTTCCAACTTTCTCTTAGTTCTCTGGATATCTTGGATATAAGAACTTATCAGAGATATTTGAAACAAAAGTTCCCCTCCTCTCCCATTCAGCACTTTAGTTGAATTAATTTTTGTCTTTGATCGACTGATTAGTTTCATGTAATTAAATTTTAGAATTATCTCTGTTCCTCTAGTTAGAAATTCATCTCAGAAAGGTACTTGACCTACTTGTCATTACTGTTATTAATGGGGGAGGGGGGGACAACTTTCTTGCCAGACTTATTAGTAAATGTTGAATTAAATGAAATTCTATTCCTTTTTTTTTTTAATGTATTCCTTTCCTAAAATTGGTATAGAGAGAAACAGAATTTCAACTCTTTTGACCCTACTCTTGTTTGCCAGCCCAGTGCTGTATGTGTTTTCTACAAACAGGGCATTATTAACTCATTCTCAGACCATGGTCAGTCTTCATCCCTTAGGTCTCTTAAACATATCCAACTTTTTCCCTTCTTAAATTCATTTGAGCAGACATTAATTACACTGTTGATAGGTGCTTATTATCTGTAAAGTGCTGGAGATATTGGGGGTTGTGGAGAAACCAAGAAAAAAGAGGAGGAAGAAGGAAGGAAAGAAAGAAACAAACACAAATAGTTCTTGCCCTTAAGGATTGTAAATCTGTGTGGATATCAGGAACATAGAGAAGATCTTATTTGTCAGCTGGCTAGATTTAAAGGGTGGGAGAATCAAAATTTCTCCAAAGATACTTAGTTTAGCATCTTCCTCTTCTCTTCTCAACTCAGTTGACTTGCCACTAGTCTCCCTGCCCCAACTCCTTCCCCACTCTGTGTACTCCTCCACACAGCTGCCAAAATGATTTTCCTTAAGCACAGATCTGACCCTTCTAAATAACTATTGCTTCTAGGATAAAATATGAAATCTGATTTTAAAGTCCTTCATAACTTGTATCTAATGTGTTTCCAACTTTGTTGTACATGCTCCCTTTTCTATACACTATGATGTATTTAATTTGGTCTTCTCTCTGTTCTTCACAAATGAAACTCCTGTGTCCCCTCTCTTTGCTAGTTATCACACAACTGGAATGCACTCCTTCCTCACCTCTCTTTCACAGAATTGCTCACTTTCTTCAAGCACATATTCCTTTCCTGATCCTAACCAAATAGTGCCTTCCCTTATTAGCTACTTTGTATTTATTTGTTTATTTATTTATTTTTTGCTGAGGCATTTGGGACTAAATGACTTGCCCAGGGTCACACAGCTAGGAAGTGTTAAGTGTCTGAGAACAGATTTGAACTTAACTCCTCTTGACTTCAGGGCCAGCATTCTATCCATTACACTGTCTAGTTGCCCCCTTTGTATTTATTCTTTATGAATAAGGATTATAATTGTAATTTTATTCGCATAGAGAACTCCCTGTGCAGTAAAAGAAACCTCTCTGCCACTTACAGTCTTAAGAGACTTGTCTAGAGCACCGAGTTTAAATGATATGGCCAGAATCACATGTATCAGGTAGGATTTGAACTCAGGTCTTTGATTTCTAGGTCTACTCTAGTCATTGTGCCCTGCTGTCTCTCATGCAAAGTCCTCAAGAGTAGGGATTATATAATGTTTTTGTCTTTATATCAATGCCTGGGCACATAGTAAATGTTTCATAAATGCCTAAGAAAGGATTGAAGATGACTTAGTTTGTGAACCTGAGTGGGTGACTAAAAGAATGATGGTATCCTCATAGGAAATAAGGAAGTCTGAAGGAGTGATAGGATTTTTTAGGGGGTAAGGAAGCAGAGATGATAAGGAGATCAGTTTTAGATATTGAGCGTATATGCCAGTTTCAATAAGCAGTTGACAATATGTTCTGCAAGTGTGCGAGAAAGATTAGGGCTGCAGATACAGTTTTGAAAGCCATCTGAAATAGAGCCATTTGAACCAATGAATTCTCCAATTTTATAGGAAGGCATAAAGTAGAGTTTTAAATCTTACAGTTATCTTCCAGAGGTTCACATTGGAAGCTAGCATACCTTTACTTAATGTTACAAAGTTTGACTAAGTATTGTTGAAAAGATTACTGTTCATATTATGAAGTACTTACTGATCATGTTCTGTGTGTGTGGCCCTTTGGGCCCTCTTATCATAGCCAGTGTTAATCTTTTATTCCTGTTTTCTACTGGCCATTTGATCTGTCATGAATTCAAGGCATGCATATTTATTTATTAGCCTTAGACAAAATTAATAAAGTTAAACTCCTAAAAATTTATATGTAAATATCAGATCATGTACCCAAAACCAAGTGAAACAATTTTTGATTTTGCCCATACTTAATAACATGGATAATAATCGATTATCAACTTGCCTCTAATTCATTTCTTGTTCATTCCGTTTTCTTTTGGTTCATTTGCTTCTTTGTACTGGAAATTCCCAAAGGAAGTTTTTGTTTTCACTTTTTTTTTTTTTTTTTTGCTTTTTGCTAAGGCAATTGGGGTTAAGTGACTTGCCCAGGGTCACACAGCTAGGAAGTGTCACCTAGCTGCCCCTGTTTTCACTTTCTCATCATTCACCTAAGTTTTTTATATGGGATTATTGGGATGATTCTAATTAGAAAGGTGAACATGTGGGAGTAAGTATTACATTCAAGCCTTTGAATCTGAATCCAGTTTCTTTGCAGGGCACAAAATGATGTCATCTAAACAACTTGCTGACTTTGGTTACAAGGCCTTCTCTGCTTCCATGATGTTACTCACTGTGTATGGTGGCTTTTTGTGTAGTGCCCGGGCTTATCGCTACTTTCAGCATCGAGGTGTCCTACGCCAGGCAGCTGAAGAACAAAAGTCTCAAAGCATTTTGAAAGACTGAAGAGTTCATTCTACCTTAGAATGTCAAAGCCTGAGATATGCTGTGGATCACCTGAATTTGCATGGAAGGGTAATTACCAGCCTACCTTGGGAGTCTCCCTGGTTTCCATCCTTGGTCAGAGGAATGTACTGATGTGTTCTCTACCCTGAATTGTTGAGTGGATCACAGCAGAGGAGTGACAGTGAAGAACATATAAAGATATTAAATATGGTTTGCCATTTCAGGTTCATGGTATTTGTTTACTTGAGTTGGGGAGTGTTCTATTTGATCATAGCAGAAATCAGAGGGATAAAAGCTCAATTTCCCAATCTCCTAGTCAGATTTTACTCCTAATCTCCTTGAATTAGATTGCTTCTAAAATAACATGGGCAGCTACTAGCCTAAGAAATTTGGGTAGGGTTTATTTTCACAGACTGCTAAAATAGGAAGTGATTTATAAGAATCATGTATTCATATCTTTACCCAAAGCATTAATCACTATAATAACATGCTATCCATTTTCTGCTTCAACTCCTTCAGTATCTGGGAACTTGCTAAGCAATGTAATCCATTATCAGACTTCTTTATTCTTATTTGAAAATAAAACTCTACTGCCCTGTAGATAAAGTTCCATAAAGTTTTGCCTCATAAAGCTTAATCCTTTCATCTGACAAAGCATGATTATGCTTCCTTTTCTCAGGTCCCTTTTGCCTAAACTTCAGTTCCCTTAGCTTATCCTTATGGTTCTCCTTAGTGGTATTGTTAATAGGACCCAGAGATGAACATAATACTCTGTTGTCTGGTTGACACAAATCTCACTGAGTATATTAACCTTTATGCTTTTTTTCCCCCAATAGCTGTTTTCAGGAGCAGCTAGTTAGAGGCCTAAAGAATTATCCTCAAGGAGAGGTTGATAACCTCATATGCAAAAGATAAAAAGTTCTGGGATTCAGTGGACTTAGAAATTAAAATTCCCTTCCTCTAGGTAGAAGAGAAGCCCATAGCTTTGGGGGGTAAATTCCTTGTTTCAACAACCTAAGACCCTAAGCTCCATTACTCTAGATAGCTTGACTTTGGCTCCTGCTCTTTAAGGCTAGGTAGGTGGATATAATATCACAAGAGTTGGAAACTTGGAGGCCAAATAGCCAACCTGTTGTTGGAATAAGAATCTCTACAAATTGTCCATTATCTTCAGAGAAGAACAGTGACATCATGGGATGCTAAATTGGATTTAAGTGAGGCAAAATGGCACAAAGCTGTCAGCCATTCTTTCTTCCAGAATTGTGAAAGCCCCATGGCAAGATAGCCAGCAGTGGCCTGGGGTGCAGTGGGTGACCTTGTGTTTTTGATGTCTGATAGAGCTTCTAAGCATTCCACAGAGACTATGTTAGCCACCTTCAGTGCTGGTGCAACAAATTGTTTTCATCTACTCATGCTGCTGGGGGAAGTCTTCACTTGTTGGGGTTAGACATCCCCTAAAGAGGCCTATAGTTTATCCTCAACCTGGTTTAGCCAGTCTGCTGGGGTGTGGCCACTCTACATGCTACAGCTTCTTAGAGTCACAGGTGAGAGTTGAGTACCAGATGGACACCAAAAATGGAAGAACAACTCTGAAAGGGCTCAGCAATTGTCATACCAGAGTGCTGACCTTCCTGAACATCCCACACACACTTTGTGTGGAAGATCCAACTTCCCCAGAACCTAGTTTTCTCATATAGAATAAGGGGTTAGGCTAAATGACAGATGCAACCCTTTCTGACTTAAATTATGTCTTCCCAAGGGAGTGTGTTCCAATCTGGCAGAAATCTAATTATTAGGAATCTTTTCCTTACATCTAACTTCACTTTGTTTCTTTGCAACTACCACCTGTTGTACATGGATATGCTCTTTGAGCCAAACAGAATGAGTCTAATCCTTTTTTTGTATGAAGGCAGTAAGTTTACTGTCTTCCCCTCAGTTTTCTCCAGTTACTCCAGTTAGTCCTCATAGAACTCAAGGCTCTTTACCATTATTCTAGGAGATAATTTTTAACTGATCGAGAAGGAAAGAGATGAAAGACAGCTTTTTGGTAATTTAGATGTTCTAACTTTGCTTACCTCCTTTTCACCTGCTCTCAGATAGTTGCCTCTAAGTATTTATTCTCAAGTCAATTTATTTACTGCCTGCTGTATACACAATTTCCCACCTTAGGCTGTGTGTGCCTTCTATGCCCTTCAAGAACACTATCAATATTGATTAACCAGAAGAGAATTCTGGTTAGAGGAAAATAGGTGCTGGGTCATTTGTTAAATTTACAGGGGAAACTACTACCCTGATTGTGATTTGTCACATCCCTCTTCCCAGAAACAAAAATGGCTTTTAGTTTGGATGTTTAAACTTTTAACTGGTCCTTCATTGTTCTCCCCAAAATATCTGTAAAGCCTTGCTTGGCTTGAGCCCTTTTTATTATACTAGAACTATTTTCTTTTTATCATTTTAATTCTTTTTTCCCCCCAGAAGTCTCTAAAACATCTTTTAAAATTAAGTCTTCATTTAAAATAACACATCACTTTGGGGTAGCTAGGTGGCACAGTGGATAGAGCACTACCTCTGAAGTCAGGAGGACCTGAGTTCAAATGTGGTCTCAGACACTTAACACTTCCTAACTATGTGACTCTGGGCAAGTCACTTAACCCCAATTGCCTCAGGGGGAAAAAAATAACATCACATTACTCATGTATCATACAATTCAACATAATTTTGCATTGGTCTGGTAGTTCCTGAATGGGAAAACAATATAAACCACAATATTTAGGAAAGCCTCACATTCTTACTTCTGCACATGGCAAATGAGTGTGTCAGATTATTTCTGCATCCTAAAAGTTATGCTCTCTCCATATTTCCCTATTTTTGCATTCTATAATTTTTTTTTTTGGTTACTATTTCTTCTTCTTGTCCTGTCTTCAAATCATTTTAATTCTTATACAAAAATGTCAATAGAGGAGGACAGGCCAAAAGAATGTGTCCTATCCAAAAGAAGCTAGATGCTTTTTTCCTCCATCTCCTTTCCCCCAATAGTTTTTGGGAAGCCCTTCTAGCATTTTTAAATAGACTTCAGCTATCGGAAGGTGACCAAAGATCTGGAATGTTTCAGGTTAAAATTTCTTCATAAGAACTATATAGTAGACCCTGTTGCCTGGCTGAATCAGGAGACCCAGCTCAGGAGAGTTCTTAGTGATAGTAGTCATGTCACCAGTCACTGTAATGGTCACCTGACTCAGTGGAGTCCTGACAAAGACTCAGTGGTAAAACAGTCAGTTTTGGGAATTCAACTGTTCACATCAAACTAAACTTTAGAGGTCTTGCCAAATGGAATAGAAGCTTTACCCATTTTCCCACTATCAAGACACTGGAATACTGTACATGCTACATTGTAGTCCTAAATTAGGTGCAGTCAACTTTGAACTTATTACCTATGAGATTTTGTGATTCTACGAAAGTTCTAAAACTAATTGAACATATTTCTTCTGACTGAAGACATTCTTGATTATACACATTCAACAGAATGAACTATTCTAGGAAGTGAAGTCTAGACATTGAAGCCTAGATACTAGAAAATACATTTTCCCACATCCGAGGTTTCAGGCCCTTTTTTTCAATCACCTTGATAAAAGTAATTTTTATATAAGTAAGGGGAGGAGATACATTAGTCATTCTAATTTTAATCTGCATCAGTGGCAGCCAAAATTGCTTAATTGGATATATATCAATAATTTGGTTCTTGAAACTTAGATCCAAATTTCAGGAACATTTTGCTAAGATCTTTTGTCTACAGATAGGGCATTCTTCAAGTTAACATTCATCAGTCTGACTGAGGAAGACTATATCTACTCTTAAAAATTAGCAGATAGTTTTCACAAGTTGCTGTGACCAAAAAAATCTAAATTTCTGACTTTACAAACAAGGAAACTGACCTAGTGTGGTATAGAACACTGAATTTGGCATTGAGAGACTTTGGTTCTAGTTCAAGCTCTGCTTCTAATCTTAAACAAGTCAGTTCAATGTGCTGGGCCCTGTTTTTCTCTATAAAACAAGTAGTTTAGATGACCATTGAAGTCCCTTTCAGCAATCTCTGATTCTGTGTGACTTGCCCCATATAACAAATGCACACTCTATCATACTATATAGTCCCTGGTTCCCCCCCCCCCAATAACAATCTAGTAATCTGGTCAGAAAGATTCACCCATTTCACTCTTCAATGTTCTAGACCTCTTAAGACCTCAGTTTAGATTATGGATGCACTGAAGTAGGTAGGAACTTTAATAGCTAGGACAGTAGAGGAGGGCAGAAGCACTTTTAATCACAGAAAAGAGTAAACAATGGTATAAAATGGTAACAGCTCCCCAGTGGCTGCTGCCCTCCCCCAACATCAGCTCATCCCCAAGTACCATTGAGTAATGAGCAGGATATCAGCAGCTGCTGTTGCTGCTGGGGGAAGGGAGAAGAGGGAGGTTGTTAGAGAAAAAGTCCAGCTAAGGGCCACAGCAAACCCTGGCCATCCATCTAGAGTTCTTCTGTCCTAATGTAACATGCTGCTTCCTGGCTCCGTGCAGAAAATGGGCTGAGATTGGCTGCTCTGTTCAGAGTCCAAGGGTCAAGGGCTATAAGCAACTGAAGGTGAGAATGGTGATCCAGGAATGCAGCCAGAACTTGAAGTTGGGGATGAAGGGGCACAGCATAGCTCAGGAAGTCCAGTCCAGAATTGAGCCCCAACCCACCATATCACATATGCATATATATGTACACGTGCGCGCGCGCGTGCACACACACACACAAAACGCACACATACAGCAAATAACATTACTGACAAGAAAGTTATTAAATACAAAACGGCAGAGTTTTTTAAAAAGTGAAAATGTTTGCTTTTTTTTCCTCTTCAGTGCCTGATGGGTCCTTATGGCCACAAAAGAGTGGAGCTATGGGTAGGGAAATAGATGGGGCCCAAGTTGCCAGTGACCCTGAAAGTTCATATGTCTTGGAGTCACCATGTCAGCCTACCCTACTCTTCTGCCCAGCAATTGTTTCTCATGTAGCCATTGACTTGATTGGCACCATTGCTGGAACTGCCATCATAGGGACACTTTCTGTTGCCAGTAGGGACATCTTCCTCTTCTGAGCTGCTTTCCACATCACTACGGTCATCCTTTGATACCTAGGTAAGCAGTTGTTAAAGAAAGAATAGTGAGAACAGAACTATCATTAAAATCACCCTCTCTGCCAAGTAGTCTCTGGTCTCTTAAACCTATCCTTTCAATTCCTGGCTCTGAGAGTTGTAGAATTTATGCCACCAAACATAATTCTCTTAACATCTCTAATTTTGGCATGCATAGCTAGGTTTTCCAAGGTATGAAGGCACCTTCAAATCCAACTGGGATCTGCCTTAGCATCTCTTCCCAGAAGACAGCTAAATTCTCATACATTAGGAATTTGAAAAGTCTTGAAGAAAATCCATCCTTTATTTTCCAAAACTTCAAGGGAAGAAACCTAATCACTTAGGTTACTGATAAAACTTGAGTTTTATCAGTAGTAACATGAAACAATTGATGACCCTGACTAATCTCACCCTTTAGCCCTGAATTTCCCAGTACTTGTGGACATTAACAAACTAAGCTGTTTTAGTCCATCAAGTCCAGATCCTAGAACTGTATAATTTCCAGGAGCTCCTACTTTCTCTGACCTCAGTTATAACAAGCCTATCATTCCCTGTCTTCTTAGGCAGGACCATGATACAGACTATAATAGAAATTGATTTAGGATTACAGCAATCTAAATTGTTTCCAGGCTCTTTCATTTACTAGCTTTGAGCTTTGATTTAATTTACTGTAATCCTTAGTCATTTGACTTGGAGTGATCCTCAGTTTCTTCAACTGTAATGGGCACAATACTTAGATTACTTATCTCAGGGTTATTGTGAGAAAATAAATGAGCTCTGATTATAAGTGATAACTAAATTTCAGCATATAAACTAGGGATTGGGTTGCTCTCCAGCTTTTGTATCTTTAAAGTCTTATTATGAATTATGGAGAATTTTGAATCTGGCTTGGATGTCCAAAATTTACAACTTTTTCATCAGGAAATTTACACCAGAGGGCAGACTGACCCCAGAATGGTACAGGAAGGCTGTGCTTCCAGAAAAAACAAAACAAAACAAAAAAACTCCCCAACTTCATTCAATCAGGTTCAGGCAGGGAGCATATGTTAAGCTTCTATTTTATTCAGCAGTGGCCCCTTCCATATCACCCACAAAGTCAGGAGTAAGGACAAGAGAAGGATAAAGGGGAAAAAGAAAACACACACACACACACACACACCCCTACTGAATCAGCAGCAGAGCACTTACATGCAAAAGATGAAACTGTCCAGCTCCCACTTGGCACAGAGAAAAGGAAGGAGGTGAGAAAAGAGTTGAGAATATAGAGTCGGGGTCTAATCCTTCCTGGCTAGGTCACCTAGAGTCAGGAGAGAGAAGCCAGAGAGAAGAAAGGTATTGGATAGCTGTAGCAAGGAGAGAGGCTAAGCAGGTTCTAGAGCCAGCAGCAGCCATGAGAAATGTCAACATAGGAGACTACAGACATGGCTGAACAACCTCACTCTCAAGCTCTAGAAATGGTACCTTCCTCTAGCCGAACCTACCACCCCTTCATGACAACATAGCATTGGAAAATTGAATGAAATGCTCAGTCTGGGATCCTTTCTACTTCAGAACTTGGAGTTAATTCAATTAGAAGCTTCTTCAGAAACTCGCTTCCTTTCTGCTTTAATATATTCAAGCAGGAGCCTGGGGTTGAGGAACTTTCTCTGCCAGCCCTTTCTCTTAAGAGCCATAGGACCTTTTCTTAGCAGTAAGGAGATGCATCTCAAACCAATTATCTTCCTCGGTTACTCCAAAGTACGAAGTCAGTCACTATGGGTTCTCAAAGACATCTAAATCATTCATTCTACAAAGTAGGTAAGGGAACAAGAAGAAAATTTGGAGATCTTCAGATATTCCCAATATATGTCCTTTTTTAGTACATAGAAAGAATGGATCTTTGTTTTTGAAGTAGAGGAAAATAAAATATTTGGAGTTAATGGGAAATGGAGAAAGTGAAAAGCCACAGACTCCCTGCCTCATTTGCAGAAAAAGTTCACTAAATAGCTCTAATTCTCCCAGCCAGATTTGTATGTTGGAATCAACCTTGGCTCTCACCTTTCCTCGAACCAGGGCCTTGCAAGCAATTTGAGCAATCAAGTAGGACCAGACGATGTGTAGAACCTGTAGGACCAGGAGAAGGCCGTTGAAGAGCCACCAGGAAGAATAAGGTCCAATGATCTCCCAACTCTCAAACAAGGTTGTGTTCAGGATCCTAAATAGGGGAAGTAAGGTGTCAGACCATAAGAGATGGCAACAAAACTGAAAATCTTAGGAATTGGGACCTATCTTTTTTCAATCTTTCTACTTGGTGAAATTGCTTCTGAAAGGGATATTACTGTTGTTTAAAAATAAGGATGGTCAGGAGTATGAAATGAGCTGGGGACTCTGGGACCTGGGCCCCAAACTTAATTATATTGCTTTAAAGAATTGAAGTTCTGAAATAGTATGCCAACACACTTAGGATTTAGCAAGTGACACAGGCTTCTTAGGAGTAGGATTTCTAAATTCTCTCTTAATCTGCCAAGAGGACACCACTGCCCCAGTTAGGAATACTAATTTGTAGGCACTCACCAGAATGGATAGATACCAAGGCGAGTGATCACAAAAATTACACTGAACACCACAAACAATGTGTCACAAAGCCGCTGATACTTGGCATAGTTGGCCAACTTGGCTGCCTGCAGAGGAAGAAAAAGAAACAAATGAGAGGGAGCAGCAGTTCTTTCAGAATTGATGGAAAATGAAATATGAAGGAGAAATAGACTGGGGTCTCACCTCAAGCAGAAAGTCTGAGGAATCATGTAAGCACATGACCAGTGTTCCCACTCGTACCATGTTGTTGATATAGGAAAAGGTGATGAGCCCAATGGTGGCCAGGTGATGCACAAACATAATCAGGAAATCCTAGGAAGGTATGGATAGATAAGGCAAGATCCAGGGGTAAGGTGGAATGTCTTCAACCAAGGCCTCCAGTGGAACAAGCCAATTCCATATCCCACATAATTTTCTTCAATGACCATTTCCTCCCTTTGGGGGTTCCCTTCTGTTTGCATTTAGGTCATGCATGGCAAGGTACTACCTACTCCAATGCTCAAATCAAAAATCTGTTAGCATGACTAAGAGACATTTCAAATTTTTTTTTTTTTAAATGCCCAAGGTACTGAGGATGCATAGACATGGTTGGTAAGCTAGTTCTGCGTCAGACTACTTTTTGCATTTCCTAAATTCTGAGTGCATATAACCATAACTCAGACCAATAAGGACAAAGGGGTGGGAGATGAATTTAGATCAAGGGTAAAAGTAAGAAGTCCAGTGCTTCCTGGTTGGTGGAAGATACCTAAAGCAAACATCAAATTTCTTCTAGTAACTATTTAGTTATTGTCTCAACCTATTCCCACAAAGGCTAACTAACCCTGATTTTTCTTGTTTCCCCAGAAAACGATGCTTAAAAGTCTGGCTCCAAGTTAGCAATTCTTCTCTCCTGGAGAAGGTTTAGTCCTTAGTTCCATCTTTGAAATTAGCTCAAAGTTTCACAACTTAATGCAGTGAAAGTGTATTAGACTTGGGAGTTAGAACTGGATTGTTCTAGGCTCTGCCATTAATTTACCATGTAACTATGGAAAAAGTGTTTCCTTAATTATAAAATAAGCTTTCACTAGATGATGTATAATTTTTCTTTCTTTTTTTTGGGGGGGGGGGGGAGTTGAGGCAATTGGGGTTAAGTGGCTTGCCCAGGATCAAATTTGAACTCATGTTCTCCTGACTTTAGGACCAGTGCTATGTCCACTGTGCCATCTAGCTGCCCCTATAACTTTTCTTTCTAATAACATTTCTTATTTTATGGTTCTCTCTTAAGTCTGTTTCCTCATCTGAAAAAAATTAGGGATTTGATCTCTAAGATTACAAAGTGTGGAGAAGAGAATATAGTGATCACCAACTGCAGGATGAATTTTCTTTCATTCACTGGACCTAAATTCTTACCATGTCTCTTTGTTCTCTCATTTAAGTTCTCTGCCAGTCTTTTAGTTCAGATTGTCTAGCACTCATTGATTTGTCCCTAGTGTCTAAAACAGAACCCGAAAATCCTTATTTCCCAATGCTACACAATAGTTTCTTCCAAAAATGACAGTCCCATTAACTCTAACCTTCTTGTTTAAGATCCTGGCCAGGAAAAGAGAGGGTCTTTCAATGGGTAGTGAAGCTATTTGCCAGAGAAAATGAAGGGACAAGGATAAGAGCTTTGTTGGGAAGCAACATTCTTACCTTTCGCTTAATGTCTATAAATTGGGAAAACATAAGAGACCAATAAAAGGCCAGCTCCATGATATAGTAGTAATAAAGGCCAGATGTGAGAGGCTAAAAAAGGTAAGGAGAATTAGTTAGGAATTAGCTAATCCAAGTTATTCCATCTCTCTATAACCAACCTTTTGTTTCAAAACAAAAAACCCCGACCCCTCTCAGATCATGAAGAATGACTCCTGCCCTAGATTTGGCACAGAAAACCTTATTTTGAGTGTTTGGCCCAACCCCCCCAATTCTGCCTTTCATCCACTTCAGCTCTGCCCTCTAACTGCCAAAAGAGGCTGATACTCATCCTGTGGCCAAGCTATGCTGAGACTAAACTCAGAGTACTATGCACAGTCTAGGCTGTTAGTACATAAGTTCCTCTCTCCACTCTGAAGCTCCTTTGTGTTTCTCCACCAAGTTAATAATAGTCACACGTGACAGCTACTCATCCAAGAGGTCACAGCCATGGACAAAGGCAAGTAAATCTCCCTCAGATACATCACACTACATCACCAAATGGACCTGGCTTTCAAGCCTTTAAGGAATCAAAAAGAAATGTGCTATTGCTTTCACTGTTTGGGCCCCATCACCTGAGATCCAGAGATTTTAGGGTTTTTCTTTGAAGTCTTAGTTCCTACCTGATAGGGGTAACTGTGCCAGCACTGTCGGGTATCCCAGAACCAAGGTGACTAAGAAAAGAATGGAGAATTTTGGTCAGTCTTCAGGAACCCAGCTTGGTCCTGAAATCTTAATTTAACATTCCTACTCTTTCTGTGTGATATGAAAACCATGAAGGGAAATAAGATAGATAGGAGGAAAGGAGTCATCTGCTAGGTTCTAAGGTTTACAAGAGGTTTAGCAGGTATCTGAATTATCCATACAGTGCCATTCCATTTATAGAGAATATGTTGGGATACCCAATGGAAAGTCAAGATAGGTAAAACAACAGGCCATAAAACTTCACCTGGATATGGGAACTAGTAGGAAGGGAAAGACTCCATTTTAAATTGTCAGATAAAAATCAAAAACTGCCCTTTTATGGAACCCTTTAAACCCTAACCTGGAGTCAATAGCTGGATGTCGGGGAATCTGAGAAATTAGATAGGAAAAAAAAAATGCATCTTTATTTTCATGGTTAATTTCAGTTAGAAAAAGCATTTTTTTGTCTTTATTAAAAAACATGATTCTGAGAAGGGGTCCCTAAATTATACCAAATTGCCCAGGTAGTTCATGATCCAAAAAAGGTTTAGAACTCCTAAGTTAGAAGCCTTATAGTATGCATCTTTCTTAGGAAAGCTAGTAGACCTAGCTAGATCTGGATACCTGGATACCTTAGCTAATAGAGGACGTCAAGTAGCCTGGGCAGACTCACCGACCAGAGAAACTGGATCCCATAGCAGAATATACATAAATAAAAAGTGAACCTCCACCTGTGTAGGAAAAGAATAGAGATTAGACACAGGCTCAAATAACACAAAATCTCTGGGAAATTTGGGGTAGGGAGTGGAAAGTCAGAACAGTATCTTCTAGGCAGGTTAGTGTCAGACTACTGAAAAAGCCTAGAATAAAATTTAGACTATGGTCACATGTTGTCATGTCAACAAACCCTATTACCCACTGGTTTCTGTTTATGATACTGTTTCACTAGGTAGCATTTACTTTTCTGTCTCCTTTCCTGAAAAGACTCTACTATATAGGTGAGAGGGAAGGGTGGACATTGGGATAATGCTTGGTTTTTTGTTTCTATGCCAAAACAACACTCTGTCCCTGAAGTAATGCCTACCAGCTCACTTCCTTCCAAGATGACAGTTCATATCAGAGTTGGCACCACCTAACCACACTTAGGGCTGTTCATAGCCTTGGGATCTCCTCCTACCTAGAACAGGCTAGAACTACACATGACTTATTTAGCACCAAAGATGACAAGTCTTGCCAGTCTTCCATCTTCCTAGTACTTATAGATGACACCCAATGATTCTACACTGGCTCTAATGTAACTCACACTCAGCCACAGGTGTCCAGATACAAAAAGGAAATATCCCAGTCCTACCCACCTCCTTATACCCCAAGCCTGCACACCTACATGCTCTCACAGAATTTTGTGAGTGTTGGGGGCTTGTCTTGGTTTCTCCGATGGCGGAACCAGCCTTGGATTTTTCGGACATCCCAATCCAGCTGCTTTGAGAGACCCTCTAGCCTTTTCCCATCAGGGCACTGCAGATACAAGGACATAATCAGAACACTCCCTTCCTCAATCTTTCCATATCCCAATGGCCTTACCTTCTAATCAGGGCAGTTGAAAAAAAAGATCCCACCCATCCTATACAACTAAGAATCTTTTTTGCTCTTTTTTGGGGGAGGGAGGAGAAGGAGGAGGAGGGTAAAGGGATAAGGAGCAAAAGGTAGGCTTATTTATGAGAAGAGGTCACAGACAAAATGAAGATAGACAAAAGAGGAATGGTAAATATGAAATGAGTGAGAAAGCATATAGTTAGACAGGAAAATGGTTTTTAACAATTAACAAGGGAAAAGACAAGTTCCCTAGTGGAATTCATAATTAACCAGGAGAAAGAGAATACACCAAGATGTGGGAGTATGCTACTGACTGGCAGGCTAAGTTCATGGAGAAGTAAAAAAGCAAATGAAGGTGGCCTAGCTCTACCAGATCTAAAATTATATTGTAAAGTAGCAGTCATCAAAACCATTTGGTACTGGCTAAAAAACATAGTTGATCAGTGAAATAGGTTAGGTTCACAGGACAAAATAGTCAATGACTATAGTAATCTAGTATTTGACAAACCCAAAGACCCCAGCTTTTGGGATTAAAAACTCACTATATGACAAAAATTGCTAGGAAAATTGGAAAGTAGTATAAAAGAAACTAGGCATTGACACACACTTAACACTATACCAAGATAAGCTTGAAATGGATTCATGATCTAGACATAAAGAATGATATTATAAACAAATTAGAAGAACATAGGATGGTTACCTCTCAGATCTGTGGAGGAGGAAGGAATTTGTGACCAAAGAACTAGAGATCATCATTAATCACAAAATAGATAATTTTGACTATATCAAGTTAAAAAAGTTTTTGTACAAACAAAATGAATGCTGACAAGATTAGAAGGGAAACAATAAATTGGGAAAACATTTTTACATTCAAAGGTTCTGATAAAAGCCTCACTTCTAAAACATATAGAGAATTGACAAATGGTCAAAAGATACAAAGACAATTTTCAGATGAAGAAATGGAAACTATTTGTAGTCATATGAAAAGGTGCTCCAAATCACTATTGGTCAGAGAAATGCAAATTAAATCAACTCTGAGATACCACTACACACCTGTCAGATTGGCTAAGATGACAGGAAAAGAAAATGACGAATGTTGGAGGGGATGTGGAAAAACTGGGACACTGATGCATTGTTGGTGGAACTGTGAACGGATCCAACCATTCTGGAGAGCAATTTGGAACTATGCTCAAAAAGTTATCAAACTGTGCATACCATTTGACCTAGCAGTGTTTCTATTGGGCTTATATCCCAAAGAGATCTTAAAGGAGGGAAAGGGAGCCACATGTGCAAAAATGTTTGTGGCAGCACTTTTTTTTTGTAGTTCCAAGAAACTGGAAAATGAATGGATGCCCATTAATTGGAGAATGGTTGAATAAATTATGGTATATGAATGTTATGGAATATTATCGTTCTGTAAGAAACGACTAGCAGGATGATTTCAGAGAGGCCTGGAGAGACCTACATGAACTGATGCTGAGTGAAATCAGCAGAACCAGGAGAACATTATACACAGCAACAAGACTATACGACGATCAATTCTGATGGACATGGCTCTCTTCAACAATGATGTGATTCAAACCAGTTCCTATTGTTCATCGATGAAGATAGTCATATACATCCAGAGACAGGCTTGTGGGAACTGAGTGTGGACCACAACATAGCATTTTAACACTTTCTGTGAATGTTTGCTTGCATTTTGTTTTCCTTCTTAGGTTTTTTTTTCCCCCTCTTTCTAGATCTGATTTTTCTTGTGCAGTAAGATAACTGTATAGATATGTATATGTATATTGGATTTATCATATATTTTAACATACTTAACATGTATTAGACTACCTGCTATCTAGGGGAGGGGGTGGGGGGAAGGAGAGGAAGAATTTGGAACCAAAGTTTTTTTTGCAAAAGTCAATGTAGAAAAATTGCTCATATCTTCTGTAAATAAAAAGCTTTAATAAAAATAAATAAATAAATTCATGGAGAAGTTTAATACCCTAAAGAGTTAGTTTGCTATAAGAAGGAAAGGCATGGGGGAGGGAGGTGGAGAAAGACACCACAAGGCAGAACACTGTAGCAGGTTAACCCAAAAGGATCCAATTTTTTCTCAATTGTATACTATCTCATCAGAAGATGATCAAACCATTCATACTGCTTACTCTTCAGGTAAGGATTCAACAGGTACTGGATCATAGAAACCAAGCTAGGAAATTGCTAAAATGCTGCTGCTGCCCTGAATTGCTTTCAATCATAGCTCTGGAAGCCTGGATCCCCCTGGGTCCTCTGGAGGATCTCTCAGAATAAGAGCCAGATAGGTGTGATTTTGTCCTATTCTCACTCTAGAAGACACTTCCCTCAATAGCCATCTTTCCCCTGTTTCTACTGACTCACCTTTGTGATGGATGTGTACACCTTCTCAAGGATGGCATTGGGTGGTGCCTGGTGAGGAACACTCTCCTGGATGCCAAGATGAATTGCACATGGCTTAGCAATAAACCTGCAGTGAGCAAGCCAAAGGTCAATTCTAAATATAATTATACTTTATTTCAGCAAGAGAAGAACTTGACTGGAAGGAGTATGTGATGAACAGGGGCTAGCAATGTGCTGAGAGACAAACTTTTAGATTTCATTTCAGAATCTGCTACCAATTGACTAGATTATGATTCGTATGTCTATCCAAAAGGAATTGTACACTGCCTTGATCAGAATCCATCTAGAGTATTACGTCCAATTCTGAGCCCTCCTTTTAAGAGGGATCATGACAAATCAAAGCACAGTTGGAGAACAACCAGAACAGTGAGAGAACAAGATTATATGTGGACTGGTCTAAAGAGCATGGGATATTTAGGTGGAGAGGAATGGTGGCATATAGGCTATGATTTCAGTTTTCAAATATTTGAAGGGCAATGATCTAGATGAATTAGATAAATTCTGCTTGGTCCCAGAGGAAAGAATTAGAATGACTATTAACATCAGGGAAGCTGATTATATAGCTCAATATAAAAAAGTATTTTCTAAACCTAGAACCATTTAAAAAATGAATTAGAATGTCTCTAGAGGTAGGGATTTCTCCTTCATTAGGAGCCTTCAAGTAAAAGCTGAATGACTATCTGTCAAGGATAACATTATCATGCTTCAGGTAAGATTGAGTTGCAAACAAGAAATGCTCATGCAAAAGGGTACATTTGATTTTATAGGTATCCCAGAAACTCTGTAAAATAAAACACATGACTGGACTGTGGCTTTGGACAAGTATGTCTTACTCAAAAGAAACAAGATAGGTAAAGGAGGAAAGAGGTGGAAGTATAGTGAGAAGTACTTGTGAGGAACTCAGGAATCAGAGGTAGAAAGTATGATAGAAAAAAATGAGGTGAAAGCTCAAGGAGGGAAAAACAGAAATAATTTTGTCACTGGACTGTACTTCAGACTATTTGGCAAGAAAGAGAAAATTTAAATGAGTAAAGTTGAGAGAGATCACAGTCTGACAACGATGTGGGACTTTAATTATTCAGACAGCTCCTGAAGCTCACTTTGCTAAAAGCCAAGCAACTTCATGATTTGCCAAAGGGATAATTTTTTCTTTCAAAAGGTAAAGGAACCAACAAAGAGAGATTCTATTCTGACTCCAGTTCTCACTAACATGAAATGGGTGACATAGTGAAAATGAGGGGAACCTTGGAGGAAATGACTTCTCCATTTTCAAATTTGTAATAAAGAAGGGAAGGAAACCTGCACTGAATTTGACACAGGAAAGCGGTTTTCAAAGAGTTCGGAGATGAGTCAGGTAGAATTCTAAAGAGTCATATGCTTCAGGGAAAATCAGTCCAGGAAGAATAAGATAATTCAGTAATGAAATCCTGGGGACACAAAAGAAAACAATCCCAATGAAGAGGAAAAATGGGATTTGTCTTAAGACCCTAATGTGGATGAATAAGTAACTGACTAGGCAACCTGGAGTAAGAAATGTTCAGAACATGGAAACATGACCAGTTAACAAAAGATGAGTATAAAAAATGTTACTTCTGTATTGTCAAAAATATTAAAACTCTAAACGAACTAAGGTTAATGAGGGAAACAGCAAAAAGGTAGGGCTATTTGTTTTTCTTTCTTTTTTTTTCAGCTCCATTGAAAGAAAAAGGACCAGAGAAAGGTCCTTTGGGGTGAATGGGACAATGATAACTGACAAATGAGAGAGCAGAGATGTTCAATTATTATTGTCTCTTTTATTGGTAAAGGATTTTTAAAAATTACAATTAAAAAATTGATTAAACAAGGATACAGTAAGATGGCAGTTAGTTGTTCTTAATGAATTCAAATCAGCAGTCTCAGATGAACTACATTGTAAAATCTCCAGAGAACTTAGCAGGTACTGCTACTGCAAATGGAATTGAAAAGCTCAGAAGATAGAGCGATATAGGTTAAGCAAAAATACAAGCATATAGATTCCAAATCAATTGGATGGTCAGACTCAAAGACTTTTTTTTTTTTTTTTTTTTTTGAGGCAATTGGGGTTAAGTGACTTGCCTAGGGTGAACAGTTAGGAAGTATTAAGTGAGGCCGGATTTGAACTCAGGTCCTCCTGGCTTCAGGGCTGGCACTTTATCTATTGCACCATCTAGCTGCCCCAACTCAAAAACTTTTAACAGATCAGTATCAATATGACTGGAGGTCTCAGTAAAGTACTCCAGGGATCTGTGCTTGGCTCCATGCTGCTTAACATTTTTATTACTGATATGGATAAAGTCATAGATGGCATATACATTAAATTTGCAGATGACAGAAAGGAATTATTAAATCACTAGATGACAATGTATTAGGCTCTTGAAAGGCTAGACTTGTGTTTAAAAAAAATCAATTTCAAAATAAAATGAGGGAGGCACAGACAAAGGCTATTCTGAAAAGGAGCTGGGGGATTTTAATAGAATGTCATCTCAACAATCAGTTAAACACCAGTCAACAGTGTAATGTGGTAACCATAAAAGCTAATGTAATCTTGAGATACATTTAAGAGGGAGATGGGATATTAGGAGATGATTGTTCAACTGTATTCCACCCTCATGAGACCATATTTGAAGTTGCATTCACTTTGGGGCACCATGATTTAAGGACACTATTAAAACTACAGAGTATCTAGAAGGCAGGCAATAGGAAGTTCAAGGGCTCTGTTACATAAAGATACATTGAAGCAACTAAGCATATTTTAACCTCTAGAAAAGAAGTCTAGGGAGTAGGAAGAGAATGTAGTGTTAGCTCTTTTTGAAAGGCTATCATGTGAGGAGAGACTAGACTTCTGCTTGGCCCTTGAATTTAAAACCAGGAGTATTGGGTAAAAGATGCAGAGATGTCAGAACACACTTCCTAAGGATTACAGCTGTCCAAAAGTATAACAGCTACTTTGAATGGAAGTGAATTTCCCTAGGAGGTCTTCATGCAGAAGGTAAACATCTGTTGGATATGTTATGATAGGGATTTGTGACTGTGTGTGTTTGGGGGGGGGGAGAGAGTTGGACTAGATTAAATGGCTGCTGAGATCCTTTTCAACTCTCAAATTTTGTAATTCTGCAATTCTGAGATTCATTTCTGCTCAAAGAGCCTTTGATACTATAATTAATTGATCTACTTTGTGGACATCTGCCTTTCCAAAAATGTTTCTGATTTCTACCACCTCCCTTGCATGTGTATATATGTGATACATACACACATACACCTTCCCAATAAATGTGAAGTCCTGATGGGAGAAAAAAATGATAGTTACTAGGCTCCTCTGATATTATTTCTATGAAGAGTATAGGAATATATATATATGTCTATATATATATAAGTATATGATTTTAATTAATAACAAAATTCTTAA
Source organism: Myrmecobius fasciatus (assembly GCA_023553655.1). NCBI lineage: Eukaryota > Metazoa > Chordata > Mammalia > Dasyuromorphia > Myrmecobiidae > Myrmecobius > Myrmecobius fasciatus. The sequence continues at coordinate 71,911 of JAJPUD010004799.1, read as the reverse complement.
ACTGCAAGGCACCATTCTAAAAATACAATATAGAGATTTCACCAAGGCATTTTATAAAATTCTCTCATGATATCCTGGTGGATAATAACAAAGGAAAAACCAAAATCAAAACCAAGCATCTCTGGTTCCATTCTATGGATTCACAACTGGTTTTCAAAACCAAGGAGTAATAATTAAATATTTAAATAAATTAAATTAAATTAAATAATAATTTAAATAATTAAATATTTCTGCCAAATCTGAAGTTGTATGCACTAGTAACCATTCTTGATCCTGTACTGTTCAATCTTTTTTTTTTTTAAATCAATAACTTGCACAACATGCTTACTTATCAAACTTGTATATAACACAGAATTTAAAAAGGGATAGTTAACATAATGGATGGTAGAATCAGTAGCTATAAAGATCACAAAGGACCAGAGTAATTATTTGAATCAAATACACTGTAAAGTTCTTTATTTAGATTCAAAGAAACCAACTAAGTTTGAGATTTGTGAGGTGTGAAAAAGATCTGAGGGTTCTGTGTCAACTCTGCTTTAAGAGAAACATAGTGTCCAGAATGAAAGTAATTATATTATTGTAGTCATACACCTACTATATTTTTTATTGTTAGGAGACATCTGGAATCTTGTATCTAGTTCTAGGTACCACATTTTAGGAAATACAATAGAAAACTGGAATGTATCTCAGGAGGGTGACCAAGTGGTAAGGTGCCTAACCACCCCACCATATATAAACAAGAACAGATTTATTTAATCTAGAAAAAAGAAAATAAAAGGGTAGACAATGTACTAGCAGTAATGTAATGGGTTATCATATGGAAGAGTATTAACTTTGTTTTACTGGATATCGCCATATGATAACAATACTATTATGAGCAATGAAGAGAAGTTTTAGAGAAGATGATTTTGGCTCAATATAAAGAAAAAAATTTCTACTATTTCTGTATTAGAAGTAGTTGTAAAGGCAGAAGCAGTGAATCAGAGAACAATTCATTTAAAGTCAATAAGAATCGACTGGGGGGCAGAGCCAAGATGGCAAACTGCAGACAGCGTTCTCTGTAAGCTCCTGAGACCTTCCCTCAAGACACAGACAAACTGAGCCTCTGAACTGGTTCTGGAGTGAGGGCTTCACCAAACACTTGGACTACAATACACTTCTATCAAATATCTACTTTGAAAGAACTTCTGAGGTCAGTTTTAGACGGACGGGGGATCGAGCAGCTCCCAGCGCTCAGACACCAGTGCGCAGCCGGGGTGCAAGTCCGGGGCTGGGACGGACCAGAAGATTTTAGGCTGCCAGGAAGTCCCTGGGAGACCCTTGGGCCACTTTGCTCTGCTTGTGGGCAGGTGCTTTGGCAGGTCTACCTTTGATAAAGGGTGGACTGAGAGCAGCTGAAAGTGTGGTCCTAGTGCGGATCTAGCCAGATCAGCCCCAGACCGGAAGTCAACTAGGCAAACTGCCCCAGGGCACATTGAAATCCTGCCTGCTGCTGCTGCCACTGCTGCCGCTGAGGCTGCAGAATTCCCTGCTGTTGACTGATACCTCAGCTAAACATAATGAGCAAGAAGAAGAGAGCTCTCACCATAGACAGCTTTTACGGAGAGAAACTAGAGCAGTCCCCAGATCCTGAGATTCTGAAAACAATCCCAGATAAAGCCACAAAGGTGGACTTAAGCTGGCCTCCCTTTCAGAAGGCTTACCTGGAAGATTGCATAAAGAATCTCAAAAGAGAGCTAGAAGAAGACTGGGGAAATAAACTGAGAGCAGTGCAAGAAGGAAACATTGCCCTGCAACAGAGATGTGAACAACTGGAAAATAAGTCTGGTGAATGGGAAAAAGTCGCCAACTCATTGGAAAATAAAAATAGTGAATTGGAAAAAGACAACAATTCACTGAAAAATAAAATTGGCAAAATGGAAAAAGAATGCAATGAACCAAAAAATTCAATTGGCCAGTTACAAAAGGACCTAAAAAAGATAACTGAAGGAAATAATACCTTAAAAATTAAAATTGAACAAATTGAAATGAATGACTCAATAAGACTTCAAGAATCAAACAAAAACTAAAAAATGAAAAAATAGAAGAAAATATGAAATATCTCCTAGGAAAAACAACTGACTTGGAAAACAGATCCAGGAGAGACAATCTAAGAATTATTGGACTCCCTGAAAATCACGATGAAAAAAAGAACCTTGATGCTATCTTCCAGGAAATCATGAAAGAGAATTGCCCTGATGTTTTAGAATCAGAAGGCAAAGTTGGTATTGAAAGGATCCACCGATCACCTCCTGAAAGAGACCCCAAAATTAAAACCCCCAAGGAATATCGTGGCCAAATTTCAGGACTTTCGCACCAAGGAAAAGATATTACAAGCTGCTAGAAAAAAACAGTTCAAATACCGAGGAACTGTCATTAGAATTACACAGGATCTGTCAGCTTCCACATTGAAGGATAGAAGGGCCTGGAATCAGATATTCCGAAAGGCCAAGAACTTGGATTATAGCCAAGAATAAGCTATCCAGCTAGAATGAGCATCATCTTCCAGGGAAGAAGATGGTCATTTAATGATACAGGAGAATTCCACCTATTTCTAATGAAAAGACCAGATCTGAACAAAAAATTTAACCTCCAAACACAGAACTCTAGAGAAGCGTAAAAAGGTAAAAAGGAAAGAACTCTCGAGAACTATATCTTTACTAGGGGTATCCTTAAAGAATGGGGGTATAATTTGATTTTACTTTGATAATATGAAAAAGAGAACTAGAGGGGAAAAGGTTGTCATACTGGGGAAAAGAGGGGAAAAAGTGGTAAAATAAGATCTAAAAAAAAAAAAAAGGAGGTAAAAACAAGGTAAAATCACTTGAAGAGGCAAAGAAAACCTAATATAATTGAGAGAAAGAGGGGAGGGAGATGAGCATTGTGTAAATCTTACTCTCATCAGGTTGGGCTCTAAAAGTGTATATCAGACATTTGATTTCACATAGAAACTTGTCTGTTGCTAGAGGGAAGTGGGAGGAAAAGGAGGAAAAGTAAGGGACAAACTAATAGAAGGAAAAATAGAAGAATCAGGGGAAAGGAGTAAAAAGAGGGGGAGGGGATCTAAAGGGTGGAGTATTGTTTGGGGGAGGGGGTCATCAAAAGCAAAGTACTGAAGAGGGGGGAAGGGAGAAAGGGGAAAGGAAAGGGGAAAACATAACTTGGGTAAATAAGATGGCAGGAAATAAAGAATTAGTTATTCTAACTGTGAATGTGAATGGGATGAACTCTCCCATAAAGCGGAAGCGGATATCAGACTGGATTAAAAACCAGAATCCCACAATATGTTGTCTACAAGAAACACATCTAAAACATAGTGACACATATAGGATGAAGGTAAACGGCTGGAGCAAAAAATATTATGCTTCAGGTGAACAAAAAAAAGCAGGGGTAGCAATCCTTATCTCAGATCAAGTAAAAGCCAAGATAGATCTAATCAAAAGAGATAAGGAAGAAAACTATATTTTATTAAAGGGTACCACAGATAATGTAGCAATATCTATATTAAATATATATGCACCAAGTGCAATAGCACACAAATTCCTAGGGGAGAAATTAAGAGAGATGCAAGAAGAAATAGACAGCCAAACGATACTAGTGGGGGATCTCAACCTTGCTCTCTCAGAATTAGACAAATCAAACCACAAAATAAACAAGAAAGAAACTAGGGAGATAAACTAATTGTTAGAAAAGTTAGGTATGATAGATCTATGGAGAAAGTTGAATGGAGACAGTAGGGAGTTTACTTTTTTCTCAGCAGTCCATGGAACCTATACAAAAATTGACCATGTGTTAGGGCATAAAAACCTCAAAATCAAATGCAGAAAGGCAGAAATAGTAAATGCATCCTTTTCAGATCATAATGCAATAAAAATCACATGCAATATAAGGCCAGGAGAAAATAAGCCAAAAGTTAATTGGAAATTAAATAATCTAATCCTGAAGAATGAATGGGTGAAAGAGCAAATCATAGACACAATCAATAATTTCATCCAGGAGAATGACAATAAGGAGACAACATACCAAAATTTGGGGGATACGGCCAAAGCGGTTATAAGGGGCAATTTTATATCTCTAGATGGTTACTTGCATAAAATAGAGAAAGAAAAGATCAACGAATTGGGCTTATTATTAAAAAAAAAAAACTAGAAAAAAAACAAATTAAGAACCCTCAATTAAATACCAAATTGGAAATTCTAAAAGTAAAAGGAGAAATTAATAAAATTGAAAATAAGAAAACTACTGAATTAATAAATAAAACTAAGAGTTGGTTCTATGAAAAGACTAACAAAATAGATAAGCCTTTAGTTAATTTGATAAGAAAAAGGAAAGAGGAAAATCAAATTGTTAGTCTCAAGAATGATGAGGGAGAACTTTCCTCCAATGAAGAGGAAATTAGAGCAATAATTAGGAGTTACTTTGCCCAACTTTATGCCAGTAAGTTTGATAATCTAAATGAAATGGAGGAATATCTACAAAAATGTAGATTGCCCAGGTTAACAGAAGAGGATATAAATTATTTAAATAGCCCCATATCAGAAAAAGAAATAGAACAAGCCATTAACCAACTCCCTAAGAAAAAATCTCCAGGGCCAGATGGATTTACATGTGAATTCTACCAAACATTCAAAGAACAATTGATTCCAATACTACACAAACTATTTGAGAAAATAGGGACAGAAGGTATACTGCCAGAATCCTTCTATGAGACCGATATGGTGCTGATAGCTAAACCAGGTAGGGTAAAAACTGAGAAAGAAAACTATAGACCAATTTCCCTAATGAATATTGATGCAAAAATTTTAAATAAGATATTAGCAATGAGATTACAGAAAGTCATCCCCAAGATAGTACACTATGACCAAGTAGGATTTATACCAGGGATGCAGGGCTGGTTCAATATTAGGAAAACTATCAGCATAATTAATTATATTAATAACCAAACTAACAAAAACCATATGATTATCTCAATAGATGCAGAAAATGCCTTTGACAAAATCCAACACCCTTTCCTATTAAAAACACTAGAGAGTATAGGAATAAATGGGCTTTTCCTTAAAATGATCAGTAGCATCTATTTAAAACCATCAGCAAGCATCATATGTAATGGAGACAAACTAAAACCATTCCCCATAAGATCAGGAGTGAAACAAGGCTGCCCACTGTCACCATTACTATTTAATATTGTATTAGAAATGTTAGCTTTAGCAGTAAGAGAAGAAAAAGAGATAAAAGGAATCAGAGTAGGTAATGAAGAAACCAAATTATCACTCTTTGCAGATGACATGATGGTATACTTAAAGAACCCTAGAGACTCAACTAAAAAACTACTAGAAACAATTCACAACTTTAGCAAAGTGGCAGGATTCAAAATTAATCCACATAAACCATCAGCATTTTTATATATTACCAACAAAGTTCAGCAGCAAGAGATACAAAAAGAAATTCCATTCCAAATAACAGATGATAGGATAAAATATTTGGGAATCTATCTGCCAAGGAAAAGTCAGAAACTATATGAACTAAATTACAAAACACTTTCCACACAAATAAAATCAGACCTAATCAATTGGAAAAATATTAAGTGCTCATGGGTAGGCAGAACGAACATAATAAAAATGACAATACTACCCAAACTAATCTACTTATTTAGTGCCATACCAATCAAACTCCCAAGAAATTATTTTACAGATCTAGAAAAAATAGTAGCAAAGTTCATTTGGAAGAACAAAAGATCAAGGATTTCAAGGGGATTAATGAAAAAAAAGGCAGATGAAGGCGGCCTTGCTGTACCAGATCTAAAACTATATTATAAAGCAGCGGTCATCAAAACCGTTTGGTACTGGCTAAGAAATAGAGCAGTCGATCAGTGGCACAGGATAGGTTATCAGGACAATCGAGGCAATAACCTTAACAATTTAGTGTTTGATAAATCCAAAGACCCCAGCTTTTGGGATAAGTACTCACTATTGGGCAAAAACTGCTGGGAAAATTGGAAAGTAGTGTGGAAGAAATTAGGGCTTGACCCATACCTAACACCACATACCAAGATAAGATCTGAATGGGTTCATGATCTAAATATAAAGAGGGACTTTGTAAGCAAGTTAGAAGAATGTAATATAGTTTACCTCTCAGACCTGTGGAGATGGAATAAATTTATGTCCAAAGAAGATCTGGAACTCCTAATTGAACACCAGATGGATAATTTTGATTATATTAATTTTAAAAGTTTCTGTACAAATAAAACTAATGCAGACAAGATTAGGAGGGAAACATCAAATTGGGAAAACATCTTTACACTTAATGGTTCTGATAAAGGCCTCATTTCTAAAATATATAGAGAATTGTCTCATATATATAAGAATTCAAGCCACTCTTCAATAGATAAGTGGTCAAGGGATAGACAATTTTCAGATGATGAAATTGAAACCATCTCTAGTCATATGAAAAGTTGCTCCAAATCACTATTGATCAGAGAAATGCAAATTAAGACAACTCTGAGGTACCACTACACACCTGTCAGATTGGCTAAAATGACAGGAAAGGATAACAATGAATATTGGAGGGGATGTGGGAAAACTGAGACACTAATACATTGTTGGTGGAACTGTGAACGGATCCAACCATTCTGGAGAGCAATTTGGATCTATGCTCAAAAAGTTGTCAAACTGTGCATACCTTTGACCCAGCAGTGTTTCTACTGGGCCTATATCCCAAAGAGATCTTAGAGGAGGGAAAGGGACCCACATGTGCAAGAATGTTTGTGGCAGCGCTTTTTGTAGTGGCTAGAAACTGGAAACTGAAGGGATGCCCATCAGTTGGAGAGTGGCTGAATAAATTATGGTATATGAATGTTATGGAATATTATTGCTTTGTAAGAAACGACCAGCAGGACGATTTCAGAGAGGCCTGGAGGGATTTGCATGAACTGATGCTGAGTGAAACGAGCAGAACCAGGAGATCATCATACACAGCAACAACAGTATTACATGATGATCAATTCTGATGGACATGGCTCTCTGCAACAAAGAATTGTCTCAAACCAGTTCCAATTGTTCACTGAAGAAAACCATATACACCCAGAGAGAGGGAAATGAAATATGGACCAAAACATAACATTTTCATGATCTCTATTGACATTTGCTTGCATTGTGTTGCCTTTCTCTGATTCTTTTTTTTTTCTTGTAGATAGGATTTTTCTTGCATAACTTCTCAAGCATTTCAACATTATTAACATGTAGTGGACTTCCTGCCATCTAGGGGAGGGGAGGGGACTGGGGGTAAAATTTGTAATGGAAAGCTTTGTAAAGATCAATGTTGGGGAACTACCCATACATATGTTATACAAATAAAAAGCTTTAATAAAAAAAAGAAAAAAAATTCAATAAGAATCATTTAGCAGAGGCCTTTGCCTTCTTTCAGTAAGGACAGTAAGAGGAAGCTAAATGGCTGAGAGCAAAAGAGAAGAATCTAGAGTAAGAGCTGTTTCACAATGCTAGACTGGGAGCCACAAAGTGAGGTTGTACTCACTTTGTTAATAATAATCTTTGTAAACTTCAGGCAAATCAAATTGCTTCTCTGAGCCTCATTTACCTCATCTGCAAAATAAGGAGACGGACCCAAATTATCTTGCAGATACTTTATAGTTCTAAATCTAGACTCTTATGATTGGAGGGCTTTCTAAGATAATTTTAATGAGGCTATGACTCATCTTTCCTAGGTTCCTTTCAGCATTCACATTTTATAAATTTAGAATAAAAAGACTGGAGGATCTGTCTGAAAGGCCTAAAATCTAGTCATGCATATTATAATCACTTCATGAATATGTGTTGAATTTAAAGTCCTTGTGGCTCTTAAAAGGAAAAACCTCTTTCCATCCAGTTAGGGTAATTTAAATTAGTGTTGAATACACTATGTGAAAGTGCAGAGCTTTTTAATGACCCCCTTTCTTCCAAGAAGTTTTTATGTGACCCTGAGCATATAAGTAGATAAAATAGGTAGACAAATCAAACATTTACTAATAATAAATCATAATTCCATGACCCCACATTCAATTCCACGATCCCACATGGGGTTGCAACCCATAGTTTAAGAAGCTCTGCTCTAATAGCAACCACACCTGGGATATTCTGTTCAGTTCTGAGCATCATATTTTACAAAGAACTTAAGGGGATCAAAATGGAGAAAAGCTTTGAAATTAAGTTGTGGGCAGTTTGGTTAAATGAACAGAGGATTTTAACTTAGAAAACTTAAGAAGTGCTATGGTTATTATGGTTTAAATTTCTGATGCATGTGTCATAAAGAAGTTTTGTTCTATTTGGCCTCACAGACAGATAAAGGCAAGGCCTAAGGAATAGAAGGTGTAGAGTGAGAGATGTCAGCTCAGAGTAGGGAAAAACTTCCCCCAAATTACAGTGGAATTGGCTGCTTCCTATTTAGATATCTTCAAGCAAAGTTGTATTCATTCATGATCACTTGTATCTATTGTTAAAGGGATTCTTGTTTCAGGTATCAGTTCAAGAAGCAGCCTGATACAGTGGACCCAAGTTCAAATCCTGCTTCTTCTACCACTTATTACCTATTTGAGGTCTGGCCAGTCATTTATTTCAAGCTCTCAGTAAAGTGAGTTTGAACTAGATGATCTTTTAAGTTCTAAATCTGTGATCCTTATCTCCAAATGGGGCATAATCTACTGGGATCCAGGAAAAAAATATAAGAACTTCTCTTTACATTTATTTTTATCTTTTTTTTTATCACTATTTAATAATGTACACTGGCACTCCAACTCAATATGTGAGGCTGGTGGTCACATATCACATAAACCACTTGAGATATCTTAAAATTAATAGTTTCACAATGTTTAATAGGAATTAACAATGGCTCCCTCACTTTTATTCCCTACCTGCCCCCCAGTTTCCATATAACAACAATAGATAAAACAAACAAGAAAAGGGCAGAGCTGACAATTCAACTAGCATGAGCTCTAAATCATCTATAAAGGTAAAGCAATGAGATAAACAAAAAAATGTACAATTATCAAGATTATCCAAAATATGAATTTATAAGCACTATCATTATAAGAAATCTTGTCCTGAGTCTATATTGCTGAGATATTAATGATAATATGAAAACATCATTAGCAAGTCATTTAAAAATACGATTTTGCTACCACAAAATGGAGTCTCCCCTCTAAAAAACTTTTAAATAAGCATGATTTTAAACTCTCAGAAGCATAAATTTTCTAATCTGATTAAAAATATTAATTTTTGAACCCAATTGTGAAAAATATAAAAACTCAACACCTAATTAATTTACAATATTAAGCATTTATTATAAATTATGTAGCAGGCATACAAAACCAAGAATATATGCCTGGGGAAATGAAAACTTACTAGTCAAATTTCAACAAAAACCTTGCAGAATTGGTAGACAGAACTGAAAAATGAATCTTACTATTTAGTAAATATTGTTTTACTAAATATTTTAGTAAATGTACTTCCTCTATATGGATCTATGTATCTATAAAAGGTATCTTTCCCAGGTGTGACAGCCATTAAAACTAAAAATCAAAATAGGAGGAACTTAAAAAGCAAACCTTCCAGTAATGGTATTACAAAATGTTATACCAAGATTTCAAAAAACAGTGACTCATTCAATCAAACTGCTCTCATTTTTTAGTCTAAGTCAAAAAAGTGTTAATCCCTTTAGAGAATGGGCCTCGGAGGCAGAAAAAAATAGAACTTTAGTCCTGTCTCTGGCACATGCTGTCTAGGTGACCTTGTACAAATCACTTAACCTCTCAGTGTTCCAACCTTTCCAACCTTTCACTAGAAGAAAGGGTCCTGATCTGTACTAGGAAAAAAAGTCTTCTCTTAAAGCTTTCAATGATGAATAAATCACAGATGTGGTTTTGAAAACAAAATCAAGAATTTACAAATAATTTATTTAATCTTCATCTCATTTCTATTTGTATTTTGTATATTTTTTTTACCATGAAGGTAATGCATTAGTACAGTATTATATAGATAAAATGTATAAATAAATATACATATATTAGCATTATGCTCAAACAAGGTTTTTTGGATGGGATGGAAGCATGATCAAAAAATTGGTTTGAATTACTAATTCATATATCTTCCAGTTAGGAGACTTTGCTATCATTTAATCTAACTCCCTGTTGATAATAACAGCTTGCCCATTCTCCAGTTGATAAATGGTCAAAAGTTATGAACAGACAATTTTCAGATGAAGAAATTGAAACTATTTCTAGTCATATAAAAAGGTGCTCTAAATCAGTATTGATGAGAGAAATGCCAATTAAGACAACTCTGAGATACCATTACACACCTATCAGATTGGCTAAGATGACAGGAAAAGAAAACGGTGAATGTTGGAGGGGATGTGGGAAAACTGGGACACTGATACATTGTTGGTGGAACTGTGAATGGATCCAGCCGTTCTAGAGAGTAATTTGGAGCTATGCTCAAAAAGTTATCAAACTGCTCATACCCTTTGACCCAGCAGTGTTTCTACTGAGTTTATATCCCAAAGAAATCTTAAAGGAAGGAAAAGGCCCCACATGTGCAAGAATGTTTGTGGCAGCCCTTTTTGTAGTGGCTAGAAACTGGAAACTGAATGGATTGCCCATCAATTGGAAAATGGCTGAACAAATTAAGGTATATGAATGTTATGGAATATTATTGTTCTATAAGAAACGACCAGCAGGATGATTTCAGAGAGGCCTGGAGAGACTTACATGAACTGATGCTAAGTGAAATGGGCAGAACCAGGAGATCATTATATACGGCAACAAAAAGACTATGCAATGATCAATTCTGATGGACCTGGCTCTCTTCAACAATAAGATGATTCAAACCAGTTCCAACTGTTCAGTGATGAAGAAAGCCATCTACACTCAGAGAGAACCTTGTGGGAACTGAGTGTGGACCACAGCATAACATTTTCATGCTTTCTATTGATGTTTGCTTGCATTGTGTTTCCTTTCTCTGATTTTTTTCTTTCCAGATCTGATTTTTCTTATACAGCAAGATAACTGCATAAAAATGTATACATATATTGGATTCATCATATATATTTATCAAATTTAACATGTATTACACTACCTGCCATCTAGGGGAAGGAGGGAAAAATTTGGAACAGAAAGTTTTTCAAGGGTCAGTGTTGAAAAATTACCTATGCATATGTTTTATAAATAAAAAGCTTTAATTAAAAAAAAGATAGCAATGGCTTGCATTTATATGCAGAAAACTGCCATTTATGAATCTGGTTTGAGCTTTATGATATGCCTGAGCTAAGAAGGCTCATCTTTCTTTAGAAGACTTAGAGTTGAAATGATGTGTCCAAAGTATCACAAAGACAGTCAAATGGTGGAAGCAAAACTCAAAATCACAGAATGTTAAGAACTGTAAGGAACCTTTAAGGACACCTAGTCTAGCCCACTCATTTTAGAGATAAAGAAACAGCCTCAGAAAGGAAAACTGTAGCGAAACTGGTACTTAAATGTAAGATTCCAAAGTTAAAAACTCACTGCATTTTCCATCACACAATCCTAAGGTATACACCTGTGTCCCAAAACACTGAATAGTTTTAGTCTAGAGAACTTTTCTTTTCAAGCAGTTTTAACTGTTAGAAAGTGTTCAAGTGCTTTGTAGTGAGTGCCTAATGTTTCTTCATGACAAATTTCCTATGATTCTTAATAAGATGATCTGAGCAGTATAGTATAGCATGAATACAGAATTAGAAAGATTCACACCAGTGACTCTAGGAACAGCTAGATGGATCAACACAGCTCGTGGTCTGGAAGAATCAGAAAGCCTCATCTTCCCTAGTTCAGATCTGGCCCCAGATATTTAGTGACTTTATGACTTTGGACACTTACTCAGTTTCCTCATTTGTCAAATGAACTGGAGAAGGAAATGGCAAACTGTTCCAGACACTACTAAACAAACATGGACTCTGAGCAAATTTCTTAACTCTTGGTAACTCCCAAAGACTATAAGTAGAACTGGTACCAATACTTATAGGACTAGTTGCCACTAATTCCCTAAAAAACAGTCTCTTAAAATAAAAGAATCTCCCTTTGGCAGCATCCAGAGATCAAAGATCAATCTTTAGAATGTCACACCCAAGAAAAGACCTTGTAGCAACTTTTCAGGACTAATGCCAGTTTTGACCTTTTCCTGACCTGAAAGATCCCCTCCAGAATCAGAACATGGTATAATACATGGGTGGTGGGGGTAGAAACAGAAATTAGAAACTTGATTCAGTCCTCTTCATCTAATTTGAGTCTAGTGTTACTGACTGCTCTTTACTTACCACCTGTGGTAGTAGACAGTAGATGCAAGGAAAATGCCACTGTTTCCACAGCATCTGCCACTAAATGACTTAGACAAGTTACTTAACTTTATTAGCTTCAGTGTCTCATCAGTATAATGAAATTGAGACTAGATGGCTTTTGAGTTATTACCTGTGATCATAACAGTTTTCAAGGGTAGGTAGGTTTTAGAATAAGAAGGCACACACTTCCATATCACAGGAAAAGGAAACAGCACATTTACAACATTGTTCCTAAGGCACTAAATGTCCCATTTGGCTTAATATAATTTTCACAGAACCAACTAATGAGGTTAAATGGTTGTGAATTTAAATATTAATTTATATTTGTGACAAAATATATCATTATTCTTTAGTGTATTACATTTAAATCCCAAAGTAAATATCACCTGACATTTATATGCTTTAAGGTGTACAAAAATACACATTACCTTATTTCATTGATCTTTTTAACAATCCTATGAACTAAGTACTACAATTATTATCACCCCCATTTTATTATCATCTTTCTATTGGATTATCGCTTAGGTTTCTTCCAAACCCAAATCTCTAATTCTATGCTTTTACATAAGAACAAACAGGTTAAGTGAAGCTGTAAACTGTCTGGGGTCACATCTATTAAATGAGAGAATCAAGATTCAAACCCAGATATCTCCTATCGCTGTGGACTCCAAAGTCTAGCTCTCTTTCTATTATACCCTACTGACTCAGTGAAAAGAACATTGGATTTAAAATGAAGACAGAGTTGGGTTCAAATTCTAGCTCTTGCCACTAACTATCTAAAACAGGTATAACATGAAATAGATCGCCTGTTTTTTGAATGTTTCATTCATCATTTAGATAACAGACCTGAACATACAAATATTGCTTGAAAGAAGGCAGGATTACGGTAGTCAAATGTAATCCTGAAACCTTCAGATGGCATGTGAAAGAGGCTGAAGGGAGAGGGACCACATCAATAATGAACCACAGTTTTAGTTTTTAAGTTTTTAAGATATCATTTTATGTAATTGAACATGCAGCAGTAACAAGTATAGTCAAAGATTCCAGAGCACATACATGTGAAAAGAACTATGTTATTTTATTTTAATATGGTGTAAAATCAACCAGAAAATTCCTCCAAAAACTATAGTATGTGAAATGGAAAGTAATAGTGCTAGGCCTTTGATATATAGATCAAATCAGGCAAGCTGCTTCACCTCTGTAATCTTTTAATAAATTGAAATCATTAATAAAATGAAAAGATCAAACTATAATTTCTAAGAATCCTTCTACTTCTGACCTTTTATTATATATAATTGGTTTCTAAAGTTAAACTAAGTTCATTAAGTCCTGACTGCATTTAAGAGACTCCATGAGATAACCAAGAGTCAAAAATGGAAACCAGCTCTTGTCTTTAATAGTATTCCACTTCTGCTCTCCTAAAGAACAGTTTGGTACCATTACTGAACATCCTCCAGAATGGAGAGTTCAGTATTTTTTGACTGATGAAATTCAGTACCCTGACAGAATAGAGGAAGGTTCCAAATCACTATATAATTTATCCCTGATCAAGAACCTAGAGTGTTTCCATTTTTCACCCTGGGCTCTAAACTCTAAGGCAAGGGTAAAGAACCTTTTTTCTGCCAATGACCATTTGGATATTTATAACATCATTTTTAGGCCATACAAAATTAACAAGATAGAGAACTCAAGCAATGGGAGGGTTGTTGCCACCTGCAGTTACCTTGGCAGGGCTAGACCAAATGATTTTGAAGGCCTTATATGGCTGGGATATTCCTCACTCCTGCTCTAAGGCAAGAAGAAATGGGATAAAGGGAGAGAAAAAAGACATTTCTCCAACAATTCAGCCCTGTCCCCCCCCCCCCCCAAAAAGAAACTTCTTGAAAGCAGTGAAGAATAATAAAAAAACAGAGTTGGGCTACAACATTTGGGTCCTAGTGCTAGTTCAGTGATTTGTAGTTGAGGAAAATTATAAAATTCAGAAGGAATAAGTGGCTTGCCCACAGAAACACAGATAGTGGGATCAGTAAAAGAGCCAGGGCTAGGATTTAAGTCTCTAGACTTCTAGTCCTGAATTCTATTCATTACGCCAGCCTAATAATTGACAAGTCCTGTTTTCTCCTTACTTCTGGATTTATGGGACTTCCTTATTACACAGGGTTGGGAACACCCAGATAGCCTTTTCCCAGGTAATGTGGGCAAATCTTCAACAACAAACATGTTATTTATAAAAAAAAAAAAAAAAAAAAAAAAAAGCAGAGGTATTCAATTCTATTGAATATTTGTGTCAAAGACACTATGCTAGATTATAGAGATACAAAGGCATGGTGTCACCCTACTCTCAATGATCTTCTATGTGTAGCCCGAAGAGATAGGCTAAAGAATCACACTGAGTGATGAAGAAAGCCATATACATCCAGAGAGAGGTCTGTGGGAACTGAATGTGGACCACAACATAGCATTTTAATGCTTTCTCTGGATGTTCACTTGCATTTTGTTTTCCTTTTTAGTTTTTTTTTCCCTCTTTCTAGATACAATTTTTCTTATGCTGCAAAATAATTGTATAGATATGTATACATATATTGGATTTATCATATAAAATATATGTATATTTAACATGTATCAGACTACCTGCCATCTAGGGGAGGGAGTGGGGGAAATTTGTAACAGAAAGTTTTGTAAAGGTCAATGTAGAAAAATTATTCATATGTTCTGTAAATAAAAAGCATTAATAAAAAATAATAATAAAAAAAAAGGAATCATGCTGAATAGTGGAAATCAAACAGGATAGGTGTAGAATCACATATTTTCCAACTTGGTTAATTTGTTGAAAATATCTGAAACAAAGGAGAGCATCTGAGATGGGGGAAAGCTAGAGTAGAGGGGGTTGGTTAAACTATATCCCCCCCCTCAAAGTTCAGGTGATAAATACACAAAGCAATTTTTGTTATTACTTTGCTAAATTTAAAAAACAAAAGGGGTTTTGCCTCTATCATAGAATATCTGTTGATTAAGTTTATAATGCAGTTAGGTGACACTTGATAGCTTTGGAGTGCTAGGCCTTTAGTCAGGAAGACTAATCTTTCTCTTTGTCAAATCTGGTACAAGACACTTACTAGCTGTATGATCCTGGGCAAGTTATTTACCCTTTTTGCCTCAATTTCCTTCTCTGTAAAATAAGCTGGAGAAGCAAATGGCAAACCACTCCAGTATTTTTGCCAAGAAAACTCCAAATGAGGTCATGAAGAGTCAGACACAACTGAACACCAACAGTTTTTAACAACAAAAAAAAGACAATTGCAGTCAGGAAAAAGGTAGGTTGAATACCAGCTTTCTGGCTATGTAACCCATAGTTTTTTCATCTGTAAAACAAAAATAACTCTTGCATTAACCACTTCCTATGGACATTGTGAGCAAAGAGCTTTGTAAATTTTAAAGCATTATATAAATATTAATTTTTATTCTAATGGAAAGAAAGACCTATATTACTGAAGGAACAGAGAATAAGGGATTATAAGCTCTTAAGAACCATGAATTTGTACAATAATTTCTTGAAAACAACTTGAAATTATACTTAAAATTATACATATTTTTTTGATCCAGAAATACTATTATTAGGTCTCCCAAAAGTCAAAGACCACAGGAAACTACATTTATGTATAAAAATGTTTATAATGCCATATTTTGTGGTAGCAAAGACCTGGAAGTAAAGTGGCTGCCTATCAATCAGGCAATAGCTAAATGAATATGGCATATGAATGTAATAGAATATTACTGTACCTTGAGGAATCACGAAAATAAAGAATTCAGAGGAATTTGAGATAGACACATAGTTCAAACTAATGGAGAGTGTAATAAGCAATACTAAGATAATTTATATAATGATCAGAAGAACATAAAGAAAAAACTATAAAAGACTTTGGAATTTCAATCAAAGCAGTGATCAGTGATGACTTGAGAAAGCTTGCCTCTTATTCACTTTCAGACAGTCCATGTGTTGATTTGTTTTGTGTGACAATATGTATTTATTATTAAAAAGGGCTTCTATTTGGAGGGAAAGAGGACAGTGGGTTAGTGGATGTGTCAGAGATACATTTTTAAGGCACATCAATTAAATATTTAAAAAGAATAAAATGTTCATATGCCCTGTGTATGCCTTTGATACAGCAGTGCCACTATTAGGTCTGTATTCCAAAGAGATCATAAAAGAGGAAAAAGGATCCACATGAGCAAAAATATTTGTAGCAGTCCTTTTTGCAGTGGCAAGGAACTGGAAACTGAGTGGATACTGAAGAATGGCTGAATAAATTGTGCTATATATAAATGTAATGAGGGGCAATTAGATAGCACAGTGAGCAGTGGAGAGAGTCCTCCTCACCTCAGGAGGAAATCAGGTCTCAGATGCTTAATACAATACTTCCTATCTGTAAGACTCTGGGCAAGTCACTTAACCCCAATTGCCTCAGGAAAAAAAAAAAGGAATACCACTGTTCTATAAAAAATGATGAGCTGACATTTCAGAAAAACCTGTAAAGTTTTACATGAACTAATACTGAGTAAAATGAGCAGAACCAGGAGAACATTATACATACAGTAACAGCAAACCTGTGTATTGATCAATTATGAAAGATTTAGCTCTTCTATCCAATACAGTAATCCAAGATAATTCCCATAAACTTGTGATAGAAAATACCATCCACATCCAGAAAAAGATTTATGGAGACTGAAGGCATACTATTCTCATTTTTTAAAATTTTTCCTTTCTTGTAGTTTTCCCCTTTACTTCTGATTTTTCTTTCACAACATGATTAATATGGAAATACATTTAAAATGATTATACATGTATGGCCTGTATCAGATTGCTTGCTGTCTTGGGTAGGTGGGAGAAAAAATTTGGAACTTAAGGTATTACAAAAATGAATGCTGAAAAACGTTTTACATGTAATTGGAAAAAATAAAATACTATTGAGTGGGGGAGGAATAAAAAGTTCAGAAAGGGGCAAAAACATATGAAACAATTTTGCTACCCTTTTTGTTTCTTTAAAAAACAAATTGTAGGTAACAAAGTTTATATTTTCATATGTAATCCTGTTGTTTATTTGCATTTGCTGATGATTAAGTTCACAGTAAAAAAAGACAAATGCAAAAAAGTGTACAGGATTTACATAATCCTCTTTTTGTTGTTCTCTGTGTTGAAATGTTTATTAATTGCCAAGTATGTAATTTTAAAAAAGAAAAAATTAATTTACCGGATTTCTTTTTTAATTTCATCTCTAAATCAATAGCTCATAATAGGATGAAGAGACCCTCTCTACAACAGGAAGTAGATGAGAGATTGAACTTTATATACTTCTTGTCTCTGCCTTCTCTCACTAACTGAATTCATTGTCTCTAAGGAGAGAGCCTGAAACCTAACCTCTTGTATGACATCATATACATACCATCTGCAGAGCCTTATACCCACTGTACAGAAAGATGAGAAAAAGTTCTTTTGAAAAGGCTGGAGAATAATTTTTAAAAACCATTTGGAGCCAATTAAAAAGCTGGGCCTTCCAGATAAGAGCTATGCATGTGACTGTGTCCTCCAATCTTGCTCTGCTGCATAAGCAAACCTGATTTAGCTATGTAATTTACAATGCAAAAATTGCCAGCCCAACAGAACAACTTCAGCAACGAAAGTAGGCTTCAGACCCTGCTCATCAACAGCCACTCCCTTGCATCTCTCCTCAGTTTGGGTGACCTACTAAGGCTGAGTCCAAAGAATCCAGATTGAACTGTACAGTGCCTGGGAATTGACATGTTTTGGGGAAGGAGAAAGACTTTAGGCTTGTCAGGAAGAGGTGGGGGGGAAAGTACTTCCTCCCTACAGTAAGAGAGAACATAGAGAAAATTAAGTTGTAGTAGTTAGCAAGACCAAGGAGAACAAGAAAAGAAAAACATACAACAGAAAAGATTCTGTAAGTTTCATGACAACCAGTCAGCTGGTTACAATTGAAGAGAATATTGATGAAGATGCCCCTCCTTAGGCCTCACAGGGAGGTTGCTTTGAGACAATAGAAAAGGAACAGGAAGAACGAACAGTGATAACTGCAACATAATATTATGTGCCATTTACAAAGCATTTTTCCTCTAACATCACAAAGGCTCTCTTTGCTCCATAGTATTCACAATAAATACAGGGTATCTGATGGCAGCACTGAGTCCTGAATTCCCATATATCCCCTAGAGAAATCAATTCTCTAGACAGCATCTAGCAGGGAAATTGAGGCTGAAACAACCACATCCCTAACAACAACTCAGGTCTGAGTCAGGTCACAGGTCAATGAAAATGCCAGAGAGGAAAGAAAGAAATCAAAGTGACAATGGCAATCGTTTCCTCCTCTTAAGATTTCCTCTAAAAAAAATGGTCCAATTTTGAATCTTGATTTAGCCATTTATTTGCTGGTGTAACCTTGGACAAACCTCTAGGTCTCATCTTGGTTTTCTTATGTGTAAAAAGGGAACATTTTTACTTAAATTAATTTGGAGATCCCTGAAGTACTATTTAAACGTGAACTATTACAAAGGAGGAACTAGAAAGCAATCTCACGTATAAATATCACGGGGAAGTTTAATGTCACAGATTATAAAGATTTCTCCCCTCTAAATCATACCACAAATTCTAGCTTAAGCACTACTTACTACTCAAGGGCACTAAGAGACAAGGGTGAAAGCCCATGTTCTCTCCATTTATTTAAACAAAAATGTGAGTGCCTAACTAGGCAAAAGATATCATGCTTTCACAAAATGTTAGAGCTAGAATGTTAGTTCAGTTAGAAGCTATGCAGCAAGTCATTAATAGAACTGAGATTTAACTAACTAAAGCCTCCAGAGGAAAGCTCACTTTGGATCTTGCCCTTTCCTTCTGCTCCTCTGAGAGAAAATCAGCTCATCAGTTTAATACTTCACTTTCAGGCAGTTGGACATTCAAATGACATCAAAATACCAGGCTCTTCTTCCCTCTGGTCTCCTCAAAGAAAGAGCAGTTTCTATCATTTCTGCATGGGAAAGGAGGCCATCAAGAGACTTAGTCATCCAAGTGTGCAGTCCTATAATTGTAAAGTAGGTTGCAATGTAGAAAGGAACAGCAGGTCTTTCACTGAACCTGAGAGTCCCAGCACCAAACAAGGCCAATTCCTCACTAGCCATGGACTATGCCAGTAATTACTATCCCCCAGCCTTGCATTTCATTTATTTAAAAACCTGGATATTAATAAAACTATTCATTCCACAATGAGCAACTTAGTGCCATAGTCCATAGAAATGCTCAGAAAGAATTCTTTAGCCAAAGGTAAAGAATCTTTCAGGACCTGTGGTTCAGATAAGATGTAGCATTTACAATCTGGAACAGTGGTATCAAACACACTTTAGTGCACTCAAATGGGATAAAAATGTCATTGGGAAATACGTAACAAAATAAAAATACAGTAGAACATATTGCTTAATTTTTGGTTTTCAAAGTCAATATGCAGCTCTAGGGGATCCTTATGTATACTTTAGTGGCCTCCTTTCTATTTGAGTTTGACACTGCTGATCTAGAATCTTGGAAATTCAGATGAATGAATTAAAAAGCATTTACTAAGTGCTTACTATCTGCAAAACACTGTGCTGAGGATATAAATAGCAAGATGGTCCCTTCTGTCAAGGAGCTTTTTTTTAGGCAATGAAGTTAAATGACTGAATTAGAACTGGGGGGGGCGGGGAGGGGAAGAAGCACTTAGGGGTCCTATCTTTCTAATACAGGATGACAAACACACATGGGAGATTTATAATCAAGAACTACACCAGGAAATTTCCCCTCCAACCCCATCTCCTAACATACATAATCATCATATAAAAAGCAGATAATTCTTCCCTACTGGAACCTAATTTTTCCTGTTTAAATACCAAGTAAACCAGATAATGCACAATTCTTTTCCAATCTGCACATATGGATTATGAAGCTTACAAAAGGTTCAGTTAACCTTTTGTAAGCTTCAGAAGTTTTCTTCTCTGAGGGAAGGCACAGGTTTACCTCAGAGAATCCCAAGTGGTTTGAAGGTCCACTTTAGAAAATAAGTGTCGGGCAGCTAGGTGGTGCAGTGGATAGACACCAGGCCTGAAGTCAGGAAGACCCGAGTTCAAATTTAGCCTCAGACACTTAACATTCCCTTGCTGTGTGACCTTGGGCAAGTCACGTAACCCCAATTGCCTCAGCAAAAAAGCAAAAAAAAAAAAAAAAAAAAAAAAAGAGAAGTGTCTACTACAACCGAGGGTATTTAAAGCAAATTACAAAAATCTTTCCTATTCAAGTGTAAGCTCTTTGAGGGAAGGGAACATGCTTTCTACATCTTATTTCTCCTAGCTCTTACTATGTGATAAAATATCTATTTGTACTCAATGTTTTATAAATGAACAGGCAGAGCACAAAGGCTCACACTGATGAAAATAACCATTACTAATGGACATAGGAAGGACATTTATTCAGCAATTCAAACAAATATCCAAGTCTTCAGGGAGCAACTGGGTAGGAGTTTCTCCTCCCAGATGCACACATCTCTCCCTCCCAGAGGAGGTATCTATCCCTAAGCACTGCAAATAACTGACCAAGATAAAAGGGAACAATAAGTACCCCTGGGACTGGAGTGGATGGATGTCTTAATGTGCCTTGGGATCTGAACCCACAACTTTCAAGGATAGAGGGTGGCATTTGGATGTTATCTCGCCCGCTGTACTGGGCAGATGTTGGCAGTCCCTGGGATACTGAAGCACTTGGGAGTGTACTGCCCTTTCAGACCCACCAATCCCAATCCAGACACCAGAATGGGGGGGGGGCCCTCGGGTATCCAATTTGAGCAAGCCTGTGCAGCAGATGAACTGATTCCAAGGCCAAGCTCAAATTCCCTCTCTGCTCTCTCCATCCTCTTGCTCCTCAGGCTGTCAAGGTCCGCTCCCGGGCTCTGAGCCCCTCCCCTCTGAGGCTGAAGCTGCCTCGGCCTTCATACCCCGCAGCTCCTCCGCCGGCCCAGGGACCAAGTCTTTCCAGAGAACCACGTGCGGGTGCCTCGAGGCCTATGAGCCTCTGGATTGTGGGCCGGCCGGCCGACGGACTGCTTCCACAGGCATCTCTAGGGCAGCCCTTCCTCCCTTCCTGCCTCTCTGTCCCAGCTCCCGGTGCCCGCAGCCGATACGCGCTCCGCTCCTTCGGGGCCTCAAGCGTGGCCCCGTTCCCCCGACCCTCCCGCAGGGCGGCCCCCTCCCCTTCCGTCCCCGGCGGGCGCCGCCTCTCACCGCTCGAAGAGCAGGCGCACGGAGAAGATGCCGGCTGCCAGCGGAAACGCTGAGAGGACGTGGCGGGCCCGGGGAAAGCTACCTATGCCAGGCCTTTCCAGGTCGGCCCAGTTCACATTCTGAGGCAGCCAGAAGCGTTCACTCCACAGCCAGTCCCACAGCAGGCCCAGGGCACCCGCCACCGCTGCTGTCGCCATCTTTCCCCCGCCCCGCGGCCGCCGCCGCCGCCAGAGCCAACCGATCTAGCGGGGAGGCGGCCGCCGGGCGGGGCCCGGCCAAGGAGCCGCCCCCTT
>JAJPUD010004799.1:34159-49513 GCA_023553655.1 Myrmecobius fasciatus | reverse complement strand
CGGCCGCCGGGCGGGGCCCGGCCAAGGAGCCGCCCCCTTCCGGCCCCGGCCCGCCCCAAGGGCCGGGCGCTCCCTTGGGTCATGCCTCCAGCTCCGCTCCACCCATACCCGGCTCGGCCCGCTCAGCCGTCGCGCCTCCCCCGGCCTCGCCTCGGTGCTCGCGGGAGTTCAAATGCCTCTGGCCCTGCCCCGTTATGGGCTTTCTCTCCAGGCCCGGGGCCTCATCACGCCCCTTTCCGTTTCCTTCCTCGCTGACCCACCCACCACAACCGCCTCCCTGAAGCCACGCCCCCCTCCTCTAGTCTCTCTCCCTCCCTCTTTGCCTCCTTTCCGTACCCCTCCTCAACCTCAGTCTCTCTCTTCCCCACCTTCCCCCGCCCCTGTTCCCTCCCTCTGAGACTGGACCTCGCCCTCTCCTTTGCAGCCACGCCTCTTTCTTTCCCTAGGGTTACAAAGGGCTCATTCATCCGGATCCTACTATCTCTTCTACTAACAGGGTCCGACCCCGCCCTCTCCAGGGCCCCTCCCTTCTGAGTCGTGGCTCCAGGCTGTAGTCCTTGAAAGCTCCTAAAATTGCCTCCACTTCCCCGCTGCCCACAACTCCCAGGCGGCTTTAGGCCCCAAGGAAACCTAGGGGCTGAAACAGTATTTTATCTTTTCACCTCCCGGCCTGGGTTTGACCGTCCTAAGACCCGATCTGGAGACTCCTGGGCTCGGTTTAGCCAGTTTGAAAAGGGCTTGTTTTCCCTGGTAGGGGGTGACAGAAATTGAGCCTGTGAGGGATTAGATTTACAAAAATTAATCCCTCGGTCTACAAGCCTTTACCACAAATTAAATCTTGGGTATCCAAACCAAAAATGAAGCAGTCACTGCCATTAAAAAATATATGTATGTACTAAATAACTAAGTATGTACGAGTACATCAATCTGTGTATAATTTTTATATGTATATATATGCATATATAACTACACACACTTAAGGATATGCAAAATAAATACACAATTTTAATAGTTCACCAGGGCAGATCAGGAAAGGATCAAACCAGCCGAGTCGTGAAGGAAAGCAGGAATTGCAAGGAAGCAAGCACAATGAGATTGGAGCACATTTCAGGGATGGAGGATTGGCTGGGGGACTAGGGAAGAGACCTAAAAATGGGAAATGCATGGATGGACCAGCATGGCTGAATCCCAGTGTTACACATAAGGTGTACAATTGGAAAGATAGAGAAGGGGACAGGTCGAGAAGATTTAAATGTACCACAGAGTTTTTATTTGCTTCTAGAAGTAATAGAGGGCCAAAGAGAGTTTACTAGATTGGGAGTGATATGTAATCCTACCTTTAGGAAAATCCCTTTGGCAATTGTGTGGAGGAAGGACTGGAATGCAAAGAGTTTTCAGAGAGGCACCACACTTAGAAATGGATTGCAATAGTCCAGGGGGAAAAAGAGGAGCAGAGCTGAGAGAGTGGCCCAGAGTAGAGAGCAGCAGACAAGACATTGTAGAGGTAGCTAGACAATATGGGATTGGATTGGGGGCAGGGAATTCATAATGAGGTATCAAGAATGATATCAAGGTTTCAAATGTGGATTTAAAGACATTTAGAAATGTTCATTACAGAACTGGCAAAACAATGTAGAGCTCAGGCAGGAGATTAGGGGATAGATTTATAAATTTGAGAGATGCATAAAGATAAACCCATCGGAGCTGATAAAAAATTCGAGTATAATTTACAGAGAAAATATGAAGGCCCAAAAACAAAGCCTTTGGGACATCCACGGTGAGCATTATGGGAGGCTGAGAAGCAGCAGATTAGCTAAAATGAGAATTTTAGTAGCAACAGATGTGCAAAAACTAAGAGGAGGGTGGTCAAAAGTGTCAAATGATGGAAAAGCTAAGAAGAGCCATATGGCAATTAGATCACTGGTGTAAAAAGAGGCTCAAAAACATCTCATCTACTTTTAGGTTTGATACCTTATTTCAATCAATTGATCAATCATAGGCCTTAAAACTAAGCATGAAAAGTCTTTAATAGCCATTTAATGAAATGGCCTCGACATAAAGTCTATTGTAATTGCTGGGGAATTTTATTATACTCTCCCGGTCTTATATAAAAGTATCTAATAATTTTGCTAGAATGGGGGAATGTAGGATACTGAAGTGATTATGGAGTTCTGGCTGAACTAAAAAGGAACCAGTGGGGGTTAGGAAGACAGGTGAGAAGAGCTGCTATGGACAAGTTTCTCCTCTCTTCTCTTTATCCCTTTCCAACTTGGCCAGAAGAGGGCCTTTCAGCTTCACAAAGATCTAAGGATATTGGATTTCTCATCTTCCCATGTCAGGCTTTCCATTAGATAATTCTGTGTGTACATACCATGTTGCTTTCAAGTACTTATTATTGTGTGACAGGCACTAAACAAATGCTAAGCACCGAGGACAGAAAGGCAAAAACTTGGTTCTCTGGCCTCAGGGAATTCACATTCTAATGGGGGAGTCATAGTACAAACAACTAAGTATTAACAAAATATATACAGTGTATAAGGGAGCCAATCACTCCCACTAGGAAAGACAGAGAAAGATCTCTTACAGGAGGTGGGATTAAAGTGGTTTTATGGGAAGGCAAGAAAACTAGGAGGCAGAGTTGAGGGAGAATATTCCAGGCAAGGCCACAGCTTGTGAAAAGGCAGTGTCATCAGCTGAATTTGTCCTTCCCAAATGTTAGTTTTAAGATTTAAGCCTTATTTCCAGCACCTAGTCAATGAAGACTGGCAATGGTTGCAAATTTTAAGGAGCTACTCAGCAACCACTAAAATGGATACTAGCGGGAATTGCTGTTATTACTGTCTGACTCCTGACCCCAGTTGGGGTTTTCCTGGCAAAGACATTGGAATGATTTACCATTTCCTTTTCCAGCCAATTTTATAGATGAGGAAAGGCAGTTAAGTGACTTGCCCAGATCATACTGCTAGTAAGTGCCTGAGTCCAGACGAACTCAGGAAGATAAGTATGACTGTCTTGATGCCAGGCCCAGCACTCTGTGTACTTTAAACCATAACTCCACCTACCGTCCACTAGAAGGAATTACCCAAGGCCAAATGGGATGAGGTTGACCTGTTGCTTGAGTCCTGCCCACTTCTGATGCAAAGAGCCACCATTCTCTCTTCCTCAGCATCTTGGTCACCAGCAGACATCTTTTCAACTGTCCTGCTCCTTGTTCACACAACAGCATCAAGGCTGCCTTTAGCAGTTCATACAGCATACCACCCCCCTTATCCACGTAACATGTTCTACCTATTTTTTTCTTTTCTGTATATGATTGTATGTGTAAGAGAGAATCAAATAGCATTTTTGGAGAACAAAAAAAGCAGGGCTTTGATTTGACTACTTAATATCAGATCAGTTCAGACTTATCAAATATAGAGGTTCCTTTGGGAAGAGGGAATAGACTGATTCTGCTTGGTTCCAAAAGGAAGAAAGAAATAAGATTAAAATGAGTCATCGTCTAGTTCAATTTAAAAATTCCTAATAAGTCCATTTAAAAATAGAATAATATCTAATATTTACACAGAGCTTTAAAGCTTACAAAGGACTTAACATACTACTTCAAATGAGATAATTAAATGTGAGTTCTGCATCCCTGGAGATGTTTTAAGCAGGGGGCAAAAGATCACATATTCAGGATTTTACAAATTTGTGAATCAGGGAAGAAGTTGGATTAAAAGTCCTCTGGCATATTTCTAATATTTAATGATTCTAGTATAATGAAATGCTTCATGAATATTTGTGGATAATGTGAATATCACCTACACTTTTCATTTTTCTTCAAATTACAATACACAGTGGATCATGGCTAATGCTAAGGTAAGTTAGGCTGAAGGCTTCCGAGATTTATATAAAGCTTCAGTCCCTACAGAGGGAAAAAAGAGGAATACAACTCTGCTAAGCTCAGGAGACCGAGTTGCACCCCAGGGACTTAACAGTATTTACATTTTGTTTCCAAGCTGTACAGTGTACTTTACTGTTACCAAGTCTTTGCAAATAGCAACTAGGAATCACAAAGGATACAATACATAACAGATGACTTAGAGAACGTCTATAAACCCAAGGCAAAAAAAAATACCGTTTTAAAAGTGTAGTAACAAGGAGAAAGTTGGATGTTGGTTCCACATACAAGGAAAAATATATATAATGTAGCTTGATGCTTTTGCTAACAATTCAAGAGCAGCTCATTACCCCCACCTACTGGTTGAAAAATGCCACATCACTTTGTGGTAGCTCAAAATTTGTTTTTGTCTTTTTGACAATTATGGAAAGAATAATGATTGAGGAAATCCTAACAATGAGAAAGGAAAAAAAAAGACAATCAGAAAAGTTTTTAATGCAAATGGAAAGCTTTATTGGATAAAAAATGTTTCACTATGAGCAATATTGATAAGAAAAAAGGATATTTTACATCTCTAAAAAATATCAGAGCTAAATTTCTAAAAATGCAATACAAAAGAACCTACGGTTTAAACCCTCCCCCACCCCAAGCTAGAATGTAAATTTTGTAAAATAAATGTAATCACATTTGAAGTGTTCAGAAATCTTAACACTAGAAACAAATTCCAAAAGAAAGGACAAAGCTGGTGTAGCTTTATCCTGGGAATATTGTCTTTAACATAATAAATTTCAGAGCTAATTAGGTTTTTAAAAGTATCTGGTGAACAGAGGTACAGGTTTTTTAAAAGTCTCAAGGATGCTGTCATATTAAGTACATTACAGGGAATGAGAATATTACAGAAAAAGGACACTGCACAATTTCTTGCAAAGATGTCAAATACCTTGGCAAACGCTATATTTTATTTGGGTGATAGCTTGACACCTCCAACCCTGCCCCCATCACTGTTGCCTAAGGATGA
The DNA here is from genome assembly GCA_023553655.1 of Myrmecobius fasciatus. Classification (NCBI taxonomy): domain Eukaryota; kingdom Metazoa; phylum Chordata; class Mammalia; order Dasyuromorphia; family Myrmecobiidae; genus Myrmecobius; species Myrmecobius fasciatus. The sequence goes on along the minus strand of JAJPUD010004799.1, from coordinate 44,615 downwards.
ATGTCAATTCCCTCAAAAGATACTCTAACAAAGATTCTTAGTGTTTTATACCCTAACAGTATCATTATAGAATGTGGTTTGGAGGATAAAAAACAGTATTTTTTTTTTTTTACTGATTTAAAGAAAAAGAGTTTATTTTTAAAGAGACCAAAATTTTGATCACTTGGATGAATACTAAGCAATTAATTTTTTCATTAGAAAATATACTATTTTTGCCCTTTATACTAAAGTGCATTCAGTCATAATTGTTAGATCTCTAGGTCCCTTCTGAACTGGTTCTAGTCCATGGTGGTATTTGTAGTAATAATAGCATCACTGAAATCTGGCTATAACCCTGTTTTGGGGGAACACACAAGAAAATCCTGAAAGAGAATCACTTAAGTGTAATTTTTGTCTTTGAATGTACAAGACTTCTCAAAGCACTTAATTAAGCATGTATTATCTTTGCCTAAAATCAAAAGATTTAAGTAACAAGATTTCTTGCATTTATTTTCATTTGGATAGCAATTTGGGGTTTATCTGAAGCAGGACAACCCTGCCTAGGCTAATAATTTAAGAAGAGGTACTGTGTAAGCTGGAAATGCCATCCAATGCATTTTCCCATCAAATTTACTTCCATATAAATTATAATTCTAAGGTATCTCTTGATGTGCAGTTAAAGCATCACTTCCACAGATGGCAGCTGCTTACTAATACTATCCCCAATTTAAGGCCTAGCACTTTTGGAAGCTTTTTAGTTAAAGGCCAATTTGTTTTTCATCTTCATCATCGTCATCATCATAGTATCGATTCCTTTTTATTTGTTCTTCCACTGACAGCTCTTCTATTTCTTCTTCCCAGAATCCCACATCCTGAGATTTCCGATTCTGAGAAGTCGAAAATTCCTTGATAGGTCTGTTACCCATATGGTTGGAACAATTGGGAGTCTTTGGTTTTAGTAAGGACTGATGTTCTATTTTTCCATTTTCACATCCATCTGCACCTACTACTTGACCATTCTCTACAAAGCCATCACCCCTTTCCTCAATATTAGGACTTTCCCAGCTTTTCCTTCTCCTTTCATCTACAGGTTCTCTGTTCTTCCAGTCTGCTTTCTCCTCATTTCCATTCCCCTTGATTTTGCCTTTCTTTATTTGTTTTCTCGATGTCACTGCTCTCCCCTCAAAGTTCTCACTCTGTTCTTGCATGCTCCAGTCTCTCCTAATAGGGGGAGACAAGGTTTTTGGGCTTTTGACAGATGTAGCTCGAAATGATGCTGCTACTGTGAATGGGCGACTTCTTTCTTTCAGGGAAGATGATCTTCTTAGCTTTTTCAAATCCAGGTCCACATCTTCTGGAACATCTGGCTTGTTGATCTCATCCTCAGGGGGCCATTTGGGCTTCAACATTTTGATGCCTTCTTCCAAAATACTTCCTGAACTACCAAGTTCTGTTGGAGGTGGCCAAGCAATCCTCAACTTCTTTGTTTCAGCTGGTTTGTCTTCTTTTTCTGGTTGAGATGAGGCCTTAGCTTCCATACTAGCAGTCAATACACCTACCTTGGCAATGGGAGCATCTTCAACTCCTGGGTTCTGGGGACTCTCAGATAAACTCAAAAGCTGGGTCGATCTCTCCAGGGACTCTTCACTTTCATTTTTGCTTGCCCAAAGATCCTTGTGTGGTTTATGTCCAAAGCCTTCATCATAATTGCCTTTAGATTTAAATAGCTGATTGAAGTGAGGCTTGCAATAAATTCTCCCATGTAAGGATGCATATGTTCCTAGACTGTTAGCAATTAAAAGCAGCATAAAGTTAGCATTCAGTAAACACAATTACACAGAAGGCCATAACCTAGACTTCTATAAAACTTAAAATTTTAAAATATGGACTAAATTAGGAAATATTGACACATTCAAAGGTCATATTTTGAAAAGCTTATTAAACGGCTAATTCAGTGACGTTGGACTCTAGCTTGAATACTCTAATAGTGTTTTTTGTATGCTCACAATTTGTTCTCTCACTTTTGGACCATCATTGAATATGAAATATGCTTGCTAGCTGACATATTCTTTTCTTTCAAAAAAAATCTATTTTTTAAACAATTATTTCAGGAAGTCTTCCCTAATTATTTCTGCCTATATCTATACACCCAAAATTTCCTAAAACCTTATAATCTACAATTATGCATGTATTTTGCCAAATCATTTTTAAAAGTCACCTTCAATTTTTTCTTCCAGCTTTCTATTTAAATAGACTAAAAGTCTTAGTAACACTAAGTATGATTTGGCACTTCATATCAGCAGATGAATACTTTGACTCAGTAAAAATAACACTAAGACTGGGATATCTTGTATTTTATTTCTATTGTATCTTCCCACAACTACTAGTACAGTGTTGTACCCAAAAAATGAACTTAGTGAATAGTATTGACTCAGGTAATTATATGACCTTCAGCTGTGGTCAACAGTTATATGGTAACCCAAATCAAGGAAATAAATGAACAGAAAGAAAATGTAGTGATTCCACAGAAAAAAAATTATAATAAGTAATGACTTTAAAAAAGGCATATTTTAGAAATGATTATGAAATTATTTATTTTGAAAGTGGAAGGGTTAAGGAATGACTAATATTTATGTCTTCCTGTATATGAAGAATGTTCATTTTATCAAGAAAGACTTAGGTTAGATTAAAAAGTTCCATATAATAAAAGTAACACTGAAATGGGTTTTTAAAGAATGTGACAGATTTTTGTTCTCTCAAGGCTTCCTTCATAATATAAGAAAAATAGGAGGGAGAAGAGGGATACCATTTTAAAAGGTTATTTTGAATTAGTGTACATCTTCCCAATTGTTTAACCACAAATATAATTACTTCCTTTGAAGTAAGCAGATTAGATGGATTGAATCTTGAAATCCTTCTCAGTTTTTAATTTTATGTTTACCATTAGGTGGCCTGGGATTTACTATAATGTAAATTAGTTTTAGTCCTAAATTATAGTTATTTACATACAAAAGGCTCAAATTCCACTGTCATTATGAAATATTAATATTATCTCCATACATTTGAATGGTGTTTTTCACTTTGTCAAAGTGCTTTCACACAAAGAAAGCACAGCACCATTCATTACCAATTTTTTTTAAAAGTCAACATCTAATGAAAACCAAAAATACTGGGGGGGAGGGAGGGGGAAGAAGAGAAGTCACCTGCTTTTTTTATCTGGCTTACCTGAGTTTGCTGTTGCAATAGAAACAACGGAAACAGCTGATGTGAAATACTTGCTGGTTGGCCAAGAGGCGCTCCATTGGGTATACTGTTTTCTGACATTCAATACAGGGCTCTTTTGCAGGCAGCTGGAATTTCTAGGTTAACAGGGAAAGGACAAATGGAATTAGTCTAAGTAGAGTTTACAAAATTCTTTGTTGGCATTCTGTTGAGATGAAGTCCCCAATTCACAATATTCATTAGGAAATGACTACATCCCTGCTAACTATTGTCCTATTTCTATTCTATCTTTTCTAGCTAAACTCCTTTAAAAGGCTGTTACTACAGGTGCCTCCACTTTTTCTCTTCACAATCTCTTTTTTTAAAAAAAAATGTCATTTTATTCTGAATTTAAAAAAGTAAAACAATATTTTTTAAAACAGTAGAAAAAAGGGGGAGATAATTATGCATGAAATTGCAACTATTCACTAGAAGTTATCATGTTAACTTTCACCACCCTCTTTTCTCCATTCCTTCTCAATCTCTTAACTCCTTACAATCCAGTTTCCCACTTTATCATTCCACTAAAACTACTCTTTCCAAAATTATTAATGATCTCCTAGTTGCCAAACCCAGTGATCTTTTATCACTTCTCATTCTCTGCAGCCTTTGACACTGTTGATCACGCTCTCCTCGAAAATATCTTTTCTCTAGGTTTTGAGGAATCTTGGTTATCTTATCTATCTGAAGTCTCCTCTGTCTCCTTTGCTGGATCCTTCTCCAGATCAATCCCACTAATAATAGAAGTCCCTCAGTATTCTGTCCTGGGCCCTCTTCCCCTCCTCCTCTCCCTCTATACTAATTTCACTTGGTGATTCTCATCAACTCTCTTGGATTTAATTACTATCTCTACGCTGAGGATTCTCAAAAATCTACCTGTGTTGCCCTAAACTCTATGTTGACCTGCAATCTCAAATCTCCAACTTTTTTTCAAGCACCCTTCTACCCAATTTTCCTTATTATTGTAAAGGGCATACAATTCTCCTAATCCCTCAGGCTTGAAACCAAGGAGTCATCCTGGATTCTTTATTATATTTCTTTTTTTGCTGAGGCAATTGGGGTTTAAGTGACTTGCCCAGGGTCACACATCTAGGAAGTATTAAGTGTCTGAGGCCACATTTGAACTCAGGTCCTCCTGACTTCAGGGCTGGTGCTCTATCCACTGAGCCACCCAGTTGCCCCTTCTTTACTATATTTCAAAACAGCCAACCCACTCACACATATCCAAGCTGTTGCCGAGGCCTTGTTTCACTTTGGAACATCTCTTGAGCACGTGCCCCTCTGTCCTTTGACATTGCCACCCTTCTGATGCAGACTCTCATCACCTCACACCTGATTATGGCTGGCTAATGGGTCTGCCTGCTTCAAGTCTCTCTCAGTTCCATTCTGCCACCAATGTGATTTTCCTAAAATGAAGGTCTACTCATATCATCTCCCTACTCGATAAATTCTAGTGGCTTGCTATTTCCTCTAAGAGCAAATACAAAATGTCCTGTTTGGCATTCAAAGCCCTTTACAAGCTAGCCCCCTCCTACCACCTTTCCAGTCTTCTTATATCTTATATATACTCTTCAATCAAGTGACACTGGCTACCTGGCTGTTCCACAAACAAGACATTCCATTTCTTGGTTCGAGGCATTTTTTTGTAATTGGCCACCATACCTGGAATGCTCACTTTTGTATATGTTTATTTCCACGTTATCTCTCCCATCAGATAAGTTTCTTAAAGGCAAAGACTGTCTTTTATCTCTCTTTGTATCTCTAGTCCTTGGTACAGAGTAGGTGCTTAATAAATGATTACTGACTGAACACACAAAAGATACTTGCCTCAAATGCCAAGTACAAGGAAGGAACAAGAACAGTCTTGAAGATTCCAAGGACAAAAATAGTATTTAACTTTGGGAACCAGGAAAAATAATTTCATAAAGTATCTTTTATTCTATTTGGTTTATAATTGGCTGGGCAAGAATTATTCAAGAAATTGGCAATAAAACTTAAAAAAAAAAATCATCCGACATGGCTCTCTTCAACAATGAAATGTTTCAAACCACTTCCAATTGTTCACTGAAGAAAGCCATATACACCCAGAGAGAGGGATGTGAAATGTGGACCACAACATAACATTCTCATGCTCTTGATTGATGTTTGCTTGCATTGTGTTTCCTTTATCTGATTTTTCTTTCTTGTAGATACAATTTTTCTTGCACAACAATGATAAGTGTAGAAATATGTATAGATATATTCGATTTGTCAAGTATTTTAACATAATTAACATGTAATGGATATCCTGCCATCTAGGGCAGGGGTAGGGAGTAGGGAGGAAAAATTTGTAACAGAAAGCTTTGTAAGGGTTAATGTTGAAGAATTACCCATACATATGTTTTGCAAATTAAAAAAATAAAACTAAATAAAATAAAATTAAAAAAAAAACATCCTCAAATATCTCACAGCACAAATGCAATAAAGTAAAATAGACAAGAATTCCTTTATCGGGACTTTATGATATAAAAACAGGCATAAGCTAAAAAGACTTCTAACTTCTATGGTTTTAAAATTTTATTTAAAAAAAATTTTTTTGGAGACTGGTCTCTATTTTATCCAGGGTAGAATTGCAGCAATCACTCATGGTCTGAGTCCACTGCTATTCTGCACGGAAGCTTTAGTCTGCTCAGTTTTTCCATCCTGTAGTGGCTCCTTCTCCTTAGGCAGCCTTATGCTCTTACAACTCCAGGAGCTTACCATATCTGTACCAGTCTGAGTTTGAAAGCCCAAACTCAAGTGATGTACCATGTTCAGACTTTGCCAATGCCTACAAGACAGTGTGACTATGACCTGTAAGATTTCTCGCCGTGCCAACCCTTTACACCCCCTGGCGCTGGGGGGGGGGAAGGAGGGGAGAAGGAGAGGGAGGAGTAGAAGGGAGAAGGAAGTGGGAGGATGCACCTAACAGAAAATTCCTTAATTCATTAAAATTCTTGAAAAGGCAAAACACAATTATCTTCTTGTGAAGCATGGAATGTAAAGTGTGTATGTTCTATGATATATTCAAGGAGGTTATTTCCTGCTTCTTGAGAATGTAAAATGTGAACTACCAACTCATGGGCACTAATCAAAGCTTATATGATGGGAAAATGGCCATACAGGAACCAAAAAGAGGTAGAGAACCTGATATCCCCAACAGTAAACACTTCTGTAAATGGTAGATAGAGAAAGATCTGACCAGAACAATTTTAGACTGACATTAAAGCAACATAACTGTTACCAAGATGACTAGCAAACACTAAGTAAATAACTGAACCTTCCTTACCTTTTTAATGGATATAATATAATAAACATAATAATCCTGAACAAACAGACCAAAATCCAAATAAACTGGGCTGTGGGCCAGACATATTAGTGATAAAAACAAAAACTTAAAACTTATACACCAGTGCTCACAGTTGTCAAATTACTATTAAAAGAAGGAATGGAGAAAAGATTATGTCAATTTAAAGAAAATAAGGAGCAGAAAGTGAATGAATGATTAAAAAGGAAAGAGGTAAAAGGGTAATATAATAAAGAGGTAATATTAGTAAAATTAGTACTAAACATCCAAAATGAATTTGAGTGACATAACAATAAGGAAGTTAGAAATAGCCTACTTTCAGCCAGAAAGTTTCCTCAAAAAGGGGATGGGCTAGAGAACGAATTTTCTAAGAAACTCAACAACAAACAAAAAAAGAAGAATGTAGTCTATGCTTTTTTTCAGTTCTAAATTCCAATTCTTCTAAATTCCAAATTCTTCCATTGTATGCAATTTTCTTTATTTTACTCTGTTGGAAATAATAATGTTAATATCAATTAGGGGTTTGATTTTTTTTCTCATCCTAACTAGATTTGACTGAGATACCTGTGCATAACTTCAATTAGGTTTACACTAAAAAAACTGAGTTCTGGTATTTCATAAGCATGATTATGAGTAATTTCTGAAAGGCATGAATAAAATTAAATACAAACTAAAATTCCCTTTTCAGTTATAGGATTTGTAAATATTGCTATTCTTAGACAACAACCATTGTCCTGAATATAATCCAAGTGTCTATAAATTACAGGACAGGTAATAATACTAGTGAAGCTGGAATAGGAAGAAGGAATTACATATATAGAGATGGGGAAATATTAGTATGTTTATGGGGAATAAAGCTGCAGCATTTCTTTTCCTTACAAATATACACATACACAAAATATTCCTCAAGACAGAGGTTAAAGCACAATTAATAGAAAGGAGAACCTGAGAGAAAGTTGCAAGTTGAGCTCACATTAGGAGGAAAGCAGAAGGCAGGAACAGAAATTAGGTACCAGGAGCAGGAAACAGAAGCTGGAAGAGACAAATAGTAACAACCTTCAATGAATATAGAGCATCTGGTGCACTGGGAGACCTTTGCTTGCAACTATACTAAATACATCGAGGTAGAGACTCATTCAGGGATAACTTTTTTCCTTGTTTTAAAATTAATGCCTCTTAACTAGATATATTCTCATTAAATTCAATCAGAGTTTAGTATGTAAATAGATATAGTTTTTATGAGAATGTACTCACAAAAGTATGCTTTCTTAATAGTTCTTTATTATCATACCATCTCTCACATCTAACTAAAACAACTTTCTTTTTAATGATGCCTATGACCATAGGAATGAGATTATTATCTTCACTTTAAAATTGAGGAAACTGAGGAAAACAAAAGGATAAATGACTTGCCCAGGACCACACAGCTAATAAATGTCTAAGAATGAATTTGACAGTTTTCCTGACTCTAAGTCCAGCATTCTACCCATTGCTCCACTGCCTCAGAGGCCATTTACTCCAGGCTACTCATTTTGCAGATAAGGAAACTGGACCCCAGAGAGGTAACAAGATTAGTTGAAGACTACACAGATAATATCAGAGATAGAATTTGAGTCTTACTCTTCAGACTCCAGAGCCAGTGCTCTTTTTACTAAGCCATGCCTAACCCTACTGTGTCATCATTCCTCTGTTTGGCTTTAGAGAAACTATTTGAAAAAAAATTTTTTTTTGGCTTTTTTTGCTGAGCCAATTGAGGTTAAGTGACTTGTCCAGGATCACACAGCTAGGGAATGTTAAATGTCTGAGACCAGATTTGAACTCAGGTCCTCCTGACTTCAGGGCTGGTGCTCTATCCACTGTACCACCCAGCTGCTCCAGCTATTTTAATTTTTTGTGTTACACTATTTCAAACTTTAAACCATAGCAAACACTTCAAAATTAAGTGAAATAATAAGTATACAACCAACATTCATAAATAATGTAACATGCATTTGAATGACAACTGATATGTTTGGGTAGATACTTATTTTCAAAAATATTAGCTAGAGAAAGAGTGTATTGTATGGTTATGGAAAAGGAGAAAACGAACTGGTCATTATAAAGATTAAACCTGTGACACCTTTATATGATTAGGAATTTCTCTAAATATATGATCTAATGAGCCACAGGAATGTTGACAAATGCTTCTAAATCCTTAAGAGGAAAAAAACATAAAATTTTTTCTTTAATTAATATGTCAAATACTATATGCTAAGCCCTCAACCCAAAGATCCTAAATATAGTAACAATCAAAGAATGACTTTGGGATAACAGAAAAGTTTTTCTTGCCAAATAATTTTCATTTTAATTACATGAAATTCCATAGATATAAAAAAATTCAGTGATCAAAGGATCTTCAATAAACACCTACTAAAATAACAATATCCTTAATTGTATTATGACTACAAAGTGAGCTTGTTTCTTACAGGAGCTGTGATGAAAAGTCAATAATGGTTCATAAAGTAAGCAGTAAATGTTAGTAGTGCTAAATAGCACTAGCAGCTTTAAAAAGGATTCACATTCCAGATTATTGTCTATTTACTTCAGGAAGCTTTAGACTTTGGACTGAAAGACAGATAACTGGGCTGCTTCAATCTAGTCTGAATATGGAAATCCACACTTGAGAACAGGCCCACAAGTTAAGAAATATATAATATTACATATACACATATGTAATATAATATATAATATATATTTTGGTGAAGGGCAGCTAGACGTAACCTATTCTTTCTCTAGTATTACAGTCACAAAGCAAGGTGAAGGCTCTGATGCAAGGGCCTTCTGACAAGCTTTAGAAATGTTGGAGAAGTAGAAAGAGTCTCTACTCTGGACAAGTACTAAAAGGTCTGTAGTAATAGAGTTGGGTTGAGAAACCAGTTCACTCTGAGGCACTTCCCTACCTAATCCAAGTACATTTTAGTGACAACAATTGTTATTGTCAGAATTTTCTGTAGCTGGGACATTACTAACCATCACTAATGTTCCTTGGGACATCCTCATGAAGCAACAACTGGGGCCTATCACCTCTTAGCAAAAGATAAATTAGTTTCCTATTTTAACTAATTGTTTTTGATAATTTGGAATTATGGTCAGTTGTTTCCTCCCCCTTAACATCTAAGAAACTTGATTATTGAGGAGGATGGTAAACTCCAAAGCAGAGGTGTCAAACTTCCACAACTAGATTAAAATATAATTGGGAAATGTTTAACAAAATTAAAAATACAATATAATACAAACAATGTAAATGTGATTTTCTAAGTCAATATGACTGCAGGTATCCTCTTTTTTTTTTTTTGAGCTAGATACCACTGCTCTATAAAGCAGGGATTCTTAACCTGGGGATCCACAGATAGATTTCAGAGGGCCTGTGAAACTGCATAAGAAGGAAAAAAACAAACAAACTATCTTGGTTATTTCACTAACTTCTAACTAAAATTTAGCATTTTCTTTAATTATTTTGAACTATGTCACTGAAAAGAGGTCTGAAGGCTTTATTAGACTGATAAAAAGGTTCATGTCACAAAAAAGGCCCCTATTCCTAGAACAAAAAGGTCTCTCCTTGTGAAGAGCAGGGGACTTAGAGTGGGCTTGAAGAAAACCAACCTTAAACCCTCAAAGTATTATGACCAGTGTTGGAACTGGAGGGGACCTTGGGGATCATCTAGTCCCATTTCATTTCATGGGAAGAAACCTAGATCTCCAAAAGAAGCAAACTGCTTAAGCTACAGAGAAAGCTTCATTTAGTTTCTACTCCTACAGTTTAGGATGATGCCTGGCACAAAGTAGGTGCCTAATCAATGTTAATTGGCTGAGTTGAATTAAAGGCAAAAGGAGGCCAGATCTGATAAATCC
>JAJPUD010004799.1:0-34149 GCA_023553655.1 Myrmecobius fasciatus | reverse complement strand
TCCTCAGTTTCACTTTATTCTCCCTGCAGTTTTCTAAGCTTTTTCCTCTTCCCGAACTCCTGGTCTTCCTGATTTCCTTCAAGCCTCAACTAATTCTATCTTCTACAAGAAGCACTTCTCATTTTTTAAAAATTCTAGTCACCTCTGCTGATTATTTCCAATTTATTCTGTCTATACCTTGCCTGGATGTAGTTGTTTGCATGTCATCTCACCCATTAGACTGTGAGCTCCCTGAGAGCAGGGACTTTTACACAATGTGCCATGGTGAACAGGAGGTGCTTAATGATCATTGACCAATTCACTGAAAAGGGGTGTCTTGTTTGAGGAACAGCAAGTAGGCTAGTATATCTGCCTCAGGGAAGGGAGGAAGGAGCCAGGCTGTGAAGAGCTTTAAAAGCCAGAAGATTTAATATTTGATCCTGAAGGTGATAGGCTAGGCTCATCAAACATGCAGCTACACAGTATATTTGGATCTGCTTGGCACCAACTAGATATGATATTGAGTTCCTAAGAAGATGAGACTTTGTTCTTAAACCAATGCACAGTTAGCAGGGTCTTGCATATAACAGGCACTCAATAAATGTGAATAAAATAGCAAATACAGCTTTGTATTACTCAGGCTTATGACATATTTCCCTAATACTTGGGCAGAAGATACAAGATTTTCTGGGAATGATTAAAAGAATTCTTATTTAGAACTTAGCATCACTACGAAATACTGTATAAAAACAAGCTATTATTATCATAAAAAAATGAACTAACCCTGGAGATTACAGTTAAGGAATAAGTGGCTTTACTTATTAATTGCTACAATACCTTAGAAATAAATGGTTACAATACCTTTGTTGTTTTAGGTAGAGAACTCTCTGTATAGTTAGCAGCTCTGGAGTCAGGACTTTGTGGTTTGAGATGTACAAGCTTTTGGATTTCACTTTCACTCTGGGATTTACCTAATCCAATTATGGAGGACAAGAAATAAAATATTTTTATTTTTATTCCTCACTGGATTTTTATGTAAATTTCACTCTATCGTCAATTATTTATATTTAAACTATCAAATACTTATTTTTTTCTCTCCTGTCTATCCCCCTATTAAGTGGAAAACAAACAAACAAAATCCTTATAAAAAATGTGCATAATCAAGCAAAACAAATTCCCACACTGGTTATGTCCACAAATGTATGTCTTGTTCATCTTGAGCTTACCACTTTTCTGTCAAGGAGGCAAGTAGTATACTTCATCATCTGTCATCTGTAATGGTGGCTGGTCAATGATGTATAGTTTTTATTACTATATAAACTATTTTCCTAGTTCTATTTCCTGTCTTCTAATTTAGTTCATACACATCTTTCCAAGTTACACTAAAACCGTCCCCTTCATCATCTTTTTTAAAATTTATTTTTAAAATCCATTTTCTTTCCCTCCCAATTGCATTACTTAGAGTTCTTAAGTCTTAAAGCTGGCATTTTATTCATTTTTTATAATGTTGTTATTATATAAACTTCTCTTGATTTTGTTCACTTCACTCTCCATTAGTTTATACAAGTTTTCCTAAGTTCCTCTGAAACCATTCCTTTTATCATTCAACTGTTTCATTATAAGACAACAGCATTCCATTACCTTCATATGCTATAATTTCTTCAACCATTCCCACAAAGATTAATGATCTTTGCACCCTGAAAAAGAGCTGCTATAATTATTTTTAAATACATGGGTCCTTTTCCTCTTTCTTTGCATTTTGTGTGTGTGTGGGGGGAGGGAAATAGGTCTAATTTCACCATTGCTAGGTCAAAGGATATGAACAGTTTAGTAATTTTGAAGCAGAGTTCCAACCTGCTTTCCAGAATGACTACAAAAACGCATTCATGTGCCTTTTTCCCTGAAGCCTAGCCCCCTAATATTTGTATTATCCTTTTTTTGTCATCTTTTCCAGCCTAATAGGTGTAACATAGAACCTAAGAGCTGCTTTAACTTTAATTTTCCTAATTACTAGTGATTTGGAACACCTTTTCATTTAATATTGAATTTCTTCTTTTGAAAACTCTGCCTATTCATATCCTTTGACCAATTATCAATTGGGGAATGACTATCATGAATTTTAATAAATTTCTTATATATCTTGTAAATAAGATCTTTATTAGAATAACTTGCTGCAAAGAATTTCTTTTTTTTTTGCCAGTTGATTTTTCTTTGAATTTTCTTTGCATTAGTTTTGTTTGCACAAAAACTTTTAAATTTTATCAAATCAAAACTCTTATCTTTTATGATTCTCTCTATCCCTTATGGAATATTCCATGTTCACTATACTGATTAAACAGGGCAAATGCAGTATTTTATATTTTGGAAAACTCAGAATCAAGGAATAAAGTAAAAACAATAAACTAAGTCAAACCAGAAAGGTTTAATTTCTTGGAGCCTTTAGCTTAAGAATGACTCCAAACATACAAAAATCAGAATAGGTTTAATTAAAACAGCACTGCAACAAGAAAAACCTCAAACTTGATTTGTAGGTGAGAGAATACATTTAGGTAACTAAGGAAAAATACTTAAGAGCTATAAATCTACCCATCATTTCCATATAAAATACTGTTTCTTGAAAAAATTTAAACAAGAAAAATAATTTCATAATCAGGTTATATTTAATCATCAAAATATTTGGCACCAGCTAAATCCTTCTCAGAACTAAGCCCATTAGTCTTAATTAGTCAGTCTCTCTCTTTTCCTCCTCATAGTGCCTTCCCTTTAATGGGGTCTTTCTCCTTACTATATAGCTAACTAGTTAAGTCTGTTCAACTCCTCTATGTATTTAACTTGCCAGTCAATGGCACACTCAGGCTTCATGGAATATTCTTTGAATGGACTCTTCCAAATTCCTTTCCTTGATAATGATAACTATTGCTCTCCAACTCCATTTCATATTTGCTACTCCTGGTACCTATTTTACTTTTTATTTTGTTTGTAATCTCTTCTAAATAAACCTACCTTTTGGCAAAGAAAAAAAAATTGGCACCCAAAATGGGAGATTTTAGTAATAATAGCACTAAAAGTATTTCTTTCATCTTTCAAGTCAAGTTAAATTTAAACAACTTTTCCCTACTTTATGGGTTAAGCATGAAGTACTTTTCAGGCATTACTCCCAACAAATCTGTTATTTGATCAACTAATTGCAAGAAGCCAGCTGCTACTTCCTGAAAGCCAACAAATAATCCTGGCTCAAGTATGGTATTCAAGAGAATACCTCACCCTCCAAACTGCAAGATTTAAGAGTGAATGCTTACAGGAGCCATCTTCAGTAATGTTGGAATGGAAAGTCAGGCTGTTTTCAGTTGCTGAAATCTGCAACAAAAGAAAATTATGAATCACATTAAAAATAAAAAGGAAACTGCTATTAAAACCTGCTGACTCCAGTAAGTCACTGACTGCCTAAGGGAAGTAACAGGCAACAGAACAGCTGAGCACTTAAATAAGAGGCAGAAAAATATATTTTATGAGGCCATTAACGTGCATTTCAATTATACAAGAAAGTTAGAAACAGATTGCATTCAGCTGCCAGAAGTGTACATCACTTCCCTCTGTAAAAGATCCCCTAAGTCACAACTCTAAAAAGGGATGGAGTGAATCAGAGAGACTACCACAGGTATCTTTAAAAATGAGAATACAATTATTCAATATCAAAAGTATTCCTATTTACTATTTCTAATTCCCCAACTATAATTAAAAGCATTCTTAAGAGAATTGTTATTAGAGAAGAAAAAAGTTAAATATATCCCTTCAATGGTTTTGCTAGTTTATTCTAGATAAGTTGCAGCTTTTGAAAGAAATGACTAGCTTAATTTCTTATTAAAAAACAGACTTTAAAAAAAATTAAAAGATTTCTACTCTAAAAAGCAAAACAGAACCATCCTTCAGTCCTTACAAACTTAGCCTTAGACTTTGCAGTATAAGATTTTGGTCTTTGGAAGAAAACAACTGAAAGATAAAGAACTTCCAATGATTGACTAAGGCCTTTAAGTGGAGTAGAGAGCCAGTATTTATTAAGCACTTATTTGTGCCAGGCACTGTGCTAAGGATTTTACAAATACAATCTCATTTGATCCTCACAACAATCTGAGAAAGTAGGTATTATTACTGTCATCCCCATTGGGGGGGATTGCTCCAGGAAACTGAAGCAAACAGTTTAAATGACTAGTGTCTGAGGCTAGATTTGAACTCAAACATTCCTGAATTTAGGCCCATCATTCTATATACCAAACCACCAAGCTGGATCTAATTCTGCAGACAGACAGTGAACTTGAGGAGTCCTCAACTTTTGAGGACTTGATTGTAACAGGAGTACAGGAGAAGGAAAGGAATTTATCTTCCCTTCCCTATCATTAGTAATGATATCTTGGCCATTTTCTGAGGTGCCCCTATGGCATTGTACAGTGACTCTCATTCAGAAGTTCCATCTTGGAAGATGCCCTAGTAGAAATCTCCTGCAGAAAATTTAGGACTGATATGAATAGTATGGATGCTGCAAAGATAGAATACTGATATCTAGCAGTGCATCTACAACTAAACAGAAAAATCTTTACTTAAAAAGGGTATCACATGACTTCAGAAATAAGGATACTGAGCTAATCTCATAGGTCATGTACATGTTAATTTAGTTCCACTTACTCTTGAACAGTTCTACATTTTTCTGAAATAACACAGCAGTGTCCTAGTCAAGAAGATGGAGATAATAGAAGCCGTAAGCCAACTGAAAGCAAGAGAGTAGGCCCAGTCAGCACTGTCAAAAATTTTGCTCAGCCAAGATGTCTCACTCAGCAATGAGCAGCACAGAGAAATCATTAGAGGATATAAGTAGCTCTGTAATAAATGGAACAGGTGTCCAGTTGCTTTTCCATGTATGTTCACCATGTCCCATTTGGAAATATTCACAATTACTATATATTTGATCTCTCTATTGATGATATTGATAGGAGAATGCTTCCTAAGTTTACAGGGAAAATGCTTTTGTTGCAAATCTTCCTACTATGCTATTTCATTAAATGTGTTTTACATTGAAATAATTATGTCATGTGGTTTTCAACAGGTACACACACTACTGGAGGCTCATAAATTCTAGCTTTTAGGACTGCTAGCTCACAGAAAACTTAGAACCTGGCATAGGGTACTCAATCTCCAAGAGGCCTGGTTTGCAAATGTAACTTAGGTGGACTCTTCATTTATCAGGTGCTACAAATAAATGTATATAACACATTAAATTGTTTTGCTGACTGAGGTAGGATGGCATAGTATAATTGTTCAATCGTCAATAAGGGAATGCAGACACAGTAGGCAACTATTTGATTTTGTCTAATCAATAGCTATGCCCACCTTACAATGTTCTCTTTTCCCCTTAATTTGATCTTGATCCTGCAGCAAAAACTTAATACCAATCACTAATAACAAAGTACAAATCCAAGTCTATGACTTCCTTTCAGAAAATATCAAGCTATAAGATTTTGTTTAAACATTTTATTAGAGCAGATGTAGGTACAATCAAGAGGAAAGAAAGAAGTAAAAAAATGAAATGCTCTGCTTCATCCTTTATTTCATTGTTAGTATTCTTTTGCAACAAGTTAAAAGTTCAAATATAGTTTACATAGTTGTAAGTAGGATTTGAGGCATATAGCCAAAAGAAGAAGAAAGAAAGAAGTTGTGAGACTACTAATTGTTTACAAAAGTGCAACATAAGCTTGGACAATTTGTATTGTTTTCATCCCCTATCTCCTTATCCTAGTCCCTTAATTTGTGAATCAACTATACTAATGTTTCATTATAATAAATAGTAGTTAAAGTTTTCTGAAGATGTAGGCCATTTCAGCATTCCACTATTCAATAAGTGCGAAAGCAACATGGAAGTATAAAATTGGTCACAGAGTCAAAGTGCTTGGTTACATCCCCCTTTTCGGGAGAGATCAGACTATATGATCCCTTAAGTTCCCTCTAATTTGAACGCTCAGAGTAATTTTCAGAATTTCCACATGCTAATCAGATCAGGAAAGAACAGTGCTAAAAGAGTTAACTTATGTAATAATTTTTCTCAAAAGACCAACTACTGTAATGTTTAAAAGCCCTTTCCTCATCATATTTCAAATCTGTTGTGCTGAAAGTTCAGAAGACCAAAACAACAGAAACAAGTATTGGAGAGTAGAGGAAAAAAAGAAAGATAATGATGTATTAAGTTAAATATAACTAATGCTAGAACAGTCTTAAATCTAGAGATAAGTACCTTGAAAACATTAGGAACTCAAAACATTTAAAGACCCTATGAGATTATCAATTTCCTCTCAAGACTTAAGATCTTTTAAAGTAACTGGCAGACTTTTTTCAATCTTCAGCTAACTAAACAAGTTTTCACTGTATGCTCATTTTACTTGTTTAACTCTAAGAATAATTTATTACCAAATTTCAGATATCACCAACTGAAGTTATGTAACTTGAAAAAAATGATGATTTGCACAGGCAGCTGCAATCAAATTCCCAGACGTTACACAGCAACAATGCTTGAGTTATTTCTAATTTTAAGTATCTAATCTAGAACATATGCTTCCTTGGCAACTGAATATCAGACAATTCCACCTACCTTCTCTCCTTCTTGATGGGAGATACAGTCGTCAGGACCTGGGGGAACATTCTCTTTTTGCTCCAATTTATGTGTTTTTATTTCATTACCAGTATTCCTTAGCTCATTCTATAAAAGAAAAATAACTTAAGTATCTAAAAAATATTCTTAATGTTCCTTTCCCTTTAAATCACACTCTCTAAAAGAAACTTGTGATGTTGAAAAACAAAAGCAAAAACTCTTCAAGCAGCTTCACGTTACACCCAGCCCCCTGACTCTCACAAGTAAAACCCAGATTAGTGAAATTACAAAAGCAGCTTTGTGGAAATACTTCAGAATTAAGGGTTTGTAAAATGGTCTAAATAGGATGCTCACTAGGACACAGACACATCAACATACACACAAAGGTCTTGTGATTCACACGCTTGGCAGCAGACCCTGAGGCAATGTGAAGCTTGTGAATTTTGTCAGAAAAGACCATTCAGGAGCAAGGAAAAGGGAGATACAAATGCCAGCAATCAATAAATGTACTAACCATATACATAAATGACTTGCCTGGAAAGAGAGACAGAGTTGATCTGTATATTTTAATTACAAAGACAATGTTTACTGATATCATAAAACAAATGTTTTTTCCCAGATGTTCTAAATAAGAAATTGAACAGACCCACAAAGTAACTCTCTAGTGTTCCCACAAAATAATCCAACTTGATAAAACAGTGGGGTCTCCAAGTAAGAGTCCTATATGCTCATTAGACTTTGACAAAAGATTCTGACCAATTAGGGGGTGGAAAGATAGTGCTAAATCTTACTCTCCTGTGATAGCCATGGAGACTTGTCTCTCAAATAACCTCCTCCTCTTCTCTTCACCTAGTATCACCCAATAAAGCCTTGTCTTCTCACCCTATTGGTCTCTCATGGCTCTTCTCTGCTCTAAGTGTTAGGGCTGTTAAAACCTAGCCTGGCCATCCATATAAGCTGCTGTGCAATGAAAATCTACTCATTTACAGTGATCCCAAATACCATTTGGTTGTTCTCCAGATTTCCTGTGGTGGGGTGATGAATAAGAACCCCCTATTTCCTTTAATTTTTGATGGGAAAGAATGAGTCACACAGAATAAAGAGGTATGGATGAGTTGTAATTAGCATCACAATCTCATTATGTCATCTTTCCCCCCAAAAAAAAATCCCTCTTCTGAACTCCTGCCAAAGATATCATCATTTTCCAGGTAAACTTTGGTGTCCCCAGGTCCTTTCACCCCACATATGCAATCATTTGACAAATCCTATTGTTTCTACCTCTACAATGTTTCTCATATTCATCCTCTTATCTGTACTCAAACATCAATCACCCTTGTTCAGAGGAGGATCTTCATTTCTCCTCTGAACTATTTTAACAGTCTACCTGGACTCCCTGCCTTAAGTTCTTCCTTATTCCAATCAACTTTCCATACCACAGCCAAATTGATATTCAAGTCTGTACAGGCCTGACATGCTATTCCTTTACTTAATAAATTTCAATGAATTTTCCTATTCACTCTAAGCCCAAATATTATTTCAACTTTAGTTCATCCTTTTTTAAATGTCTATTTTTCTGGTACAGGTTTTACAGTGTTCATAATTATGTATGTGTGTATATCTAATTCCCATATGACATAAATTCAATCCCTATGGATATGTCTATTATATAGATGTGTGTGTATACACACATACATATATAAAAATAAAAATTACAAATATACAGATTGGAATAGCTTCAAGAACTTCTTAGTGGTGGAATATGATATGAAAAAAACTGTGATAAAAATTACCTTTGAGATCTAAACTTAAGTCCTATCCTTCTGGATACTCTCTCATCTCTGAATTTTTTGGACACCATTTCTTCAAGTCATGAGTCCCTTCATTCCTTTAAGGCACAGCTCAAGTAGCATCTTCTGCCTTTTCTGATCCCTCTCCATTAGTTCCCTTCCTCTCAAACTACCTAGAGATATTTAATTTGCCTATGTTCACATTAATTTTATATTTATGCTATAATCTTCCTTATATATTTCTTGTTTCATTCTTTATACTTATATTCCTACCAGCTAACATAGTGCCTGGCACATAGTAGGTTATAAATCAGAAGTCATTATCTTTCCCCTAAACCCTTCATTCCCCTTTAAAAGGCAACACTATCCTCCCAGGCTCTCAGACTCACAATCTAGGAGTCATTTTAGATTCTTCCCTCTCTCTCACTCTCTATATCCAATTTGCTGATAAGGCTCAACAATTTCACCACTGTCACATATCTTGAATACCCTCCTCTTCTCTGACACTGCACTTTATGTAGGCCCTCATCATTTCATTCCTTGATTACTGAAATTGCCTGCCAGTGAGTCTGCCTGCTTCAAGTCTCTCTCCACTATAATTCATTCCCCATCCAGCCACCAAAGTGGTTTTTGTAAACTGCAGTTCCAATCATGTTGCCCCACCTTTTTTATAAACTCCTTTGGCTCCCTATTGCCCCCCAGGATCAAATACAAAATGCTTTGTTTAGCATTCAAACCTCTTCATAACCTAGTCCCTTCCTACTTTTCCAGTGTACTTATACCTTATTCCCTGACACATGCTCTTCAATCCAGTGACACCAGCCTCCTGGTTGCTCTGCTAACAAGGAGCATCTCTTGTCTGTCAGCATTTTCTGTCTGTCCTTTGTGCCTGACACACTCACTCTCCTCTGTTTTGACTACTAATCTCCTTGGCTTCCTTTAAATCACAACTAAAATCTCACCTTCTATAGGAGACCTTTCCCAACTCCTCTTAATTCCAGGATCTTCCCTTTGTTATTTATTTTCTATTTATCCTGTATATAGCTTGTTTTGTAAATATTTGTTTGCATGTTTTCTCCTCCATTAGATTGTGAGATCCTTGAAGGGCAAGGGACTGTCTTTTGCCTCTTTTTGTAAATGCAGCATCTTGCACAGAACTTGGAACACAGTAGCACTTAATAAATGTTTACTGATTTATTTTTGTTTTTAAATATGTTTATTGATATCTTATTACCTAAATTCTCTTTAAATTTTCTAAATGTCCTGTCCCCTCTCCTCCCAGAAAACAATTCCTTATAACAAAGAATTTAAAAAATAAATTTCCTCCAATGTCCCATCCCTTCCACGAGAGGCATCCCCTATAATTTTTTAAAACAAAAAAGAGAGGAAGAGGAAAAAAATTAGTAACAATACCAATATATTGTTCTATATGTATTGATAAAAATCTGAAAATATATTCAATGTTCTACAATCGTGTACCTCCCACTTCTGCAAAGGAGTGAGGGGAATTATCTTTGAATGATCTTTTCATGTCTCTCTTTGGGACCACTCTTTTTTTTTTTTTTCTAATTATGTAACATTATTTTTTTTTTTATTGGTAGTTGTTCTTTTTATTTACATTGTTGTAGCATTGAATGTATTATTTTGATTATGCTTACTTTACTTTGCATCAATTCATGCAAGTCATTCCATGTTTCTCTGTATTTCTCTATATTTTTCTGTATATTTGTTGTTTCTTACATTATAATAATACCTCATTATACCACAATTTGCTTACCCATTACCCAAGGGATGAGTATCTTTTCTTGGTTTCCAGTTCTTTTCTCTAACAAAAAGTGATACTATGAATCTTTTGCTGTTTATGGGGACTTCTTATCAATGACTTCTCTTTAGGGTATCTGCCTAGAAGTAGAATCTCTGGGTCAAAGGGTATGGACATTTTAATCTCCTTATTGGCATAATTCCAAATTATTTTCCAAAACAGATATACAGACATAGCTGAGAGATATTGTGGATTCAGTTTCTGATCACTGCAAAAAAAAAGTGAATATTACCACTAAAGCAAATCATACAAATTTTTTGATTTCCTAGTGCATATAAAAGTTAAGTTTATACTATTCCATTAAAATGCAATTAATATTATGTCTGAAAAAAAGCCTTAATTAAAAAATACTTTATGGCTAAAAAATAAATGCCAACCATTATTTGAGCCTTGAACAAGTCAAACTCTTTTTGCTAGTAGTCTTGACTGCCTGTCAATGGTTGCTGACTAATCAAGGAGGTGGTTGATAAAAGGCTGAAAATAAGAAAACAATAAAATCTGCCACATTGATTGACCATTCCCTTTCACTTGAAAACTTAAAGGCCTCTTAAAGATTACTAATAGTCCTAATTTCAATATTGTTACATCTTAAAGAATAAGGAGGTCAAAGAAGATTTAAAGAGACGGGAAGGACAGGAGGATGGCAAAGTCAGAACACACAAATATATCAATTAACTTCCCTGTCTTATATAGGTATGATTTGTAATGTCCCAAAACAATTACAAGAGTAACATCAAAAATCATGTACAATACATACCATATAGTTTGTGGAATTGCCTTGCTTGGACACAGCTGCCTGATATTTGGCCATTCTGTCTTTTACTGATGTTTCAGAAAGTCGAGGGATCTCTAGACATTTTTTACTTTCACTTTTCTCTGTAGATGATGACACCTGGCCTGGAAAAGGCAAATAAATAGCATCCTTTTTAACAAGGCAAGATAATACACATTTCAATGGTAAATTCAAGTGTCTAAGGTTCTGAGATATTGTTATGCAATGGTCAATTTTCTCTATTAGAGGCACAAAAAAAGGAACCAGGAAAATACTGATGACCCCCAAAATATTCCATTCACCCACATTCTTAACATTAAAAAGCAGGTTTCTAATATAAACTTTACCCTTCCCCTATTCTATTTTACAATGATCAATAATTAATAAACATTTAATAATCATTTCTTTGAAGATGCCTTAACCTGCAAAGGACTAAATTATACTAAGTACACCCTATTTCAAATATTGCACTAAATTTTAGCAAGTTTTTTTTTAGATAATACTTACTTTTGGGATTCTGAAAAATAGAGTACATTAAAGACTGAAAATTGTTTAATCTTTTGGTGATTAAGTCCTTTGAGACGAGCCCAAAATTGACATGTAAGCATTCACGGTTCAGACTTTAGGCACATATTGAAATAAAGGGCAAGGCAATTAAGGGAGAAAAGCTAAAAATGAAAAATCTGAAAATATAAAGAAATCTGTAGGAATATTAAATGTAAACAAAGGCAGCATTGTCAAATAATGTTTTATGTCCCTGTAATCCCAAACCTTCAAGTCAGACTTTTCTACTGAGATCATATATTATAAAGTATTCTGCAAACCATAGAAACCTATATATAAAGTCAACTTTTTTCCCCTACCATTTTGTCTTACTACTTTTTTAAATTTCCAGAATAATTCTTACACATACCAGTTGCTAAGTCTTCCAGAGAAAGGCAGTTTTCAGAGATCCTTCTTCCACCTGCACTTCTGCTTTGGTCCCAAAGAATCTGTTTAGAAAATACAATGTATCAATGAATTTTGCAGAAGATGAAGAACTGTTGATATAATGTTCAGAAAGATATAGATGCTGCTGGTCAAGTTCATTGTTTGTTCTAAAAACCTAATAAGAGTTAAATGTGATACAGACTTTAACAAAAAAATAAATAAATAAATTATTATCATGGATGCCAAATAAGTCAGAATATACTTAGGACTACTCTAAAAAAGTTGACTTGAATCTTTTTGCTCCTTGAAAATGATATTCAGCAGTAAAAGGCAACTATATAAAGTAAATAATCTATTCTACTTTCAGTTTCCTAAAACTTCAATCAATGCCCTCCCTAATCAATTGCCATTAATAAAAGCTAATCAGCATTCAGATAAGCTTCAAGACCTAGATACCCTCCATACAGAGTTTCAAAATTAAACAGCAAGTCCTCAACAATCCCTGGAAGTTACAACATTTCTTTCCATCTTAAAAATAAAAGGGGAGGGTGATTTCTTATTGATGCTTTTTGTTTTAAAAATTACTTTTGGGAACCTCCCTACACCCACATTTTCTCTGTAACAAAGAAAAGGAAAATCAAAATACGATTACATTTTATAATATATAGATCATCCCATCATAATTGTTTGCCTTTACACCTGTCACTATATGTTAATAAAAACTGATAAACTTGGTCTCAAATAATTCAAGCAATATTAAAGAAGGTAAAACCATTAGTTTTAAAGGAATTCTTTCTCTTGAGAAAATGAAAAAAAATTTAGATGTATCTGTTATTTTATTTTATTATTAGTAATGAAGATGACTTTCAAATAAAAAGCTTTATTAAAAAGCGTTATTAAAAAAAAAAAGATGACTTCCAGATTTAAATAACCTGTTCTATTTTTTCTCCTGTCCCATATCACCAACTACCTCATAGGAACAACTAATTAGTTATCCCCAAGGCATCTCAATTTCAAAATCTCAAGCTTAGTCAAAAACAACTCATTATCTTTTCCCCAAAATTCTCACTTCTATACTTTTCTATTACTATTACAGGCGCCATCACCCTTTCAATTACTCAGATTCATAACCTAAGTGTTACCTTCAATTTCTGACTCTCACTAACCCCACACATCCAAACAGGTGCTGAATCCTTGTCATTTCTATTTCTATCACATCCTTGTATATATCTTCTTTCCTCTACCTTCATAATGATCACACATGTTAGCACCTTCATTTCTTGTCTGGACTTCCACAACAGCGTCCTAATTAATTTTCTTACCTCAAGTATATTCCCACTCCAATCTATCTTTCACACAGCTACCAAAAATGATTTTTCCTAAAGTGCAGGTCCAACTATATCATCCTCCTATTCAAAACTCCACTGGTATCCTTTACTTTCAGGATCAAATGGAAAATCTTTTTTCATTTTAATAGTATTTTATTTTTCCAAATAAATGCAAAGATAATTTTCAACATTCACCTTTGCAAAACTGTGTATTCCAAATTTTTCTCCCTGTCTTTCCCTTCTACTCCCCAAGACATTAAGCAACCCGATATAGATTAAATACATGCAATTCTTCTAAACATATTTCCACATTCATCATACTGTGCAAAAAAAAAATCATATCAAAAGGGGAAAAACCACAAAAAAGGAAAAAAAACAAGCAAACAACAATAAGCAAAAAAAGGTGAAAATACTATGTTTTGAGCCACATTAAGTCTTCATAGTTCTCTCTCTAAATGTGGATGGCACTTTCCATCACAAGCCTATTAAAACTGCCTTGAATTACCTCATTGTTGAAAAGAGTCAAGTTTATCACAGTTGATTATCACATAATCTTGTTACTGTGAACAATGTTCTCTGGGTTCTGCTCATTTAGCATCAATTCATGTAAGTCTTTCCAGGTCAAATAGCAAATCTTGATTTGGCTTTTAAAACTCTCCATAACCTGGACCCTTTTCTTCCCAGTCTATTTATACTTTTACTACCTTCCACATACTCTATGATTCTTGTGTCTCCCTTGATGTTTCTCTATGCTGATGCCAGTTCAGTTGTCCCCAAGGCCTGTTGTTGGCTTGCTCAGGCATTGCTTGCACTAGATTATGCTTCATTCTCATCTAGATGTGACAGATCATCTATGATGCTGTTCAATTGCAAAACTGATTTACCCCATCCTTTTATTTGTTCTAACACTCAAGCATTATTTTAAATTTTCTAAAAGAGGAATTTCTGAGAGCTCAGGCAAGTGTCTACCTTTATTCCATCATCTTGGCTCTACACTCCGACCCCCAAGAAATTACTTTTCTTTTTTTTTTTCTTTTATTAATTAAAGCTTTTTATTTGTATAACATATGTATGGGTAGTTCCTCAGCATTAATCTTTACAAAGCTTTCCATTACAAATTTTACCCCCAGTCCCCTCCCCTCCCCTAGATGGCATGAAGTCCACTACATGTTAATAATGTTAAAATACTTGACAAGTTGTGCAAGAAAAATCCTATCTACAAGAAAAAAAAAAATCAGAGAAAGGAAACAATGCAAGCAAACATCATTAGAGAGCATGAAAATGTTATGCTATGGTCCACAAGGAAATCACTTTTCAACAAAAACTACTAAGAAAACTGGAAGGCAGTCTGATAGAAACTACATAGTTTCTCAAATCATATACTAAAATATGGTCCAAATAAGTCCATGACATGGACACAGAGTAACATCATAAACAAATTAGAAGAAGTATTGTCTCTCAAATCTACAGATGGGGAAGTCTGTGACAAAACATGAGATGCGGAATCACAGAAGGCAAGGTGTACAAGTTATAATATATGAATGTGATGGAATATGCACTAAAGGGCTGTAAGGAATTATAAAGGTCATGATTAAAGAAAAACCTGGATTGACTTATATAAGATGATGCAAAGTAAAGTGAGCAGAACCAGGAGAACAATATACATCATAACAGCAATCAAGATAATCAATTATAAAGGAGTTAGTAATTCAGATTAGTCCATTACAATTCCCAAAAGTCTCATGATGAAAAAACGCTATCTGCCAAGAGTCCAGATTGAAGCATAATTTTTTTCCTTATTCAATTCCAATGTCCTAACCTATAAAACAAAGCAACTGAATTAGATGGCCTGAAGTTCTCCTTAGCGTTAGATCTTTAAAAAAATATTTTTTGTTTCATTAAATATTTCCAATTACATGTAAAATAAATTTTAACATGAAAATATTAAATAACATTTAAAAACTTGAACTCCAAATTCTCTCCTTCCCATCCCTTTCCTTTCTTTGAGAAAGCCAGAAATCTTATACAATACAAATGAAGTCATATAAAACATATTTCCATATTCTAACTTTAGAGCTTTATGATCCTATGAGAAAAGTTCACTAAAATAATGTCAGCAGAGTTTTCTCAATTCAAGTGTATTCAATGTTTCCTTCCAGTTATGTCTAGAAATGTACTTAGGATGATCTTGCTTACTTAGATCAAATTTTCTACAAGTTCATTTTTTTTTTCCAGCAGTTATTGTGATGTTTGGGGAGGTAATACAACTTTTTCAGTCTTCCTTTTACCTAGTATTTTGTGAATGAATTTGTATTCTAAATTTGTACTTCTGGCTGTTGTGTCTTTTTGCTCACAAAAAAGTTTTTCTTTTTCTTTTTTTTATTAAAGCTTTTATTTGCAAAAATATGTATGGGTAATTCTTCAACATTGACCTTTACAAAGCTTTCTGTTACAAATTTTTCCCCCCTGGTCCCCACCCCTCCCCTAGATGGCAGGAAATCCACTATATGTTAATTATGTTAAAATACTTGACAAGTCGAATATATGTATACATATTTCCACACTTATCATTGTTGTGCAAGAAAAATCTTATCTACAAGAAAGAAAAAACAGAGAAAGGAAACACAATGCAAGCAAACATCAATAGAGAGCATGGAAATGTTATGTTGTGGTCCACATTTCATATCCCTCTCTCTGGGTGTATATGGCTTTCTTCAGTGAACAATTGGAAGTGGTTTGAAACATTTCATTGTTGAAGAGAGCCATGTCCATCAGAATTGATCATCATATAGTATAGTTGTTGCCGTGTATAATGATCTGGTTCTGCTCATTTCGCTCAGCATCAGTTCATGCAAGTCTCTCCAGGCCTCTCCACCAAAAAGTTTTAAGTGTGTTCTGACCCAAGAGGCTTCTGGACTCTTTTAGTTTCTTCATGATGGCAATTACATTGCATTTGTTTTTAAACTTCTCTAAGAAAACAGTGAAACAATCATTTTTTGCAAACTAGTTTGTTTTCTAAACTGATGTGCCTTGGCTATCAAGAGCAGAAACACTATTTCAGAAATCTTAAGAGAAAAATCTTAGAAATAAGATTAATCTTCCAGTAAGAAGAGACCAGTTTCTTCAATAGTAGAAAATATAGCCCCCATATGCATATTTCACTCAATTTTCCTAACCATCTTGTTAACCAAATGATTCAAAACTCAAAATCACTTGCAGCAACTCTAATTCTGCCATATCACATTCAGCTCAACTGTACAAATAGCAGCTATATTAATAGATGAACCTGGAACTGGATTGGAAGTCAGAACTCTTTTTTGGAAATTAAACCTTGTGTCTTCTTGAGAATGGCAATTACAGGCAGTGGGAAGAAGTTAAGTTTGGCAGGATACTGCACAACCACATACGTTTTCCTTTCTTCCAAATACATTTTTGATTTACTAAATGAAGGAAATTCCAAAGGCTTAATCCAGGAGCTGTACTGAAAAATGATCACTGTGAAAAATCAGAATGTTTCAGAACGTGAAAAATTATTCCAATTGCTGCTTCTAACAGAAAAAAAAAAAACAAATAAAACAAACAAACAAAAAACCTCGACCTTCATATGAGTCAAAATTTCAAATGCTCACCTTTTGTGGAAGGTAAGCATGCATACATACAGTGCTGAAAGAATGTGCTGTTTGTGGAGCTTTCAATATTATGTCTCTACTTCAATGTCAATGACTTTCCTCTTCTAAAGCATTCGGGTACTATTTCAACTTGAATAGTTCAATATTTATTGGTCCTTTTACACCTGATACTATAAATTACAGGGAGAGACTTTTTTCTATATTGCCTTTTTTTTTTTTTCTTTTAAAGATAAAACTGTTGAGACAGCTAATTGGTGCAGTGGATAGAGCACCAGCCCTGAAGTCAGGAGGATCTGAGTTCAAATCTAGCCTCAGACACTTAATACTTCCTAGCCATGTGACCCTGGGTAAGTCACTTAACCCCAATTGCCTCAGCAAAAAAAATTAATAATAATAAATTAATTAATTAAAATTAAACTCTTTATATATTCCCTAACAATCCTTCCAAACCATAGCCCACAGCTTCTAGGACTTAAATTCTAATTCCAGTAAGGGAAGCTCTTGCCTTTCTGAATGCAGCTTACTGCTCAGGTCTTAAGGAGTGCAATCAGGAATGGTTTTGTAGATTGTTCATAGTAGATGTCAGGGATAACCACCTCAATGTTACTCCTTTACTGTTTGTCTATTGCAAAGCGTCTAATAATAAATGCCACCAATATTTTATATTAAAATGCATGTGATTATGTCTATCATAGTTTTATCAACAAATTATTTTATTTTACTATAATCTACTTTCCTGTGATATAATAGAATCTCTGAGTAAAAGGGTATGATTTCTCATTTCAGATTTATATTACTTTTTATCAATCAATAAACAGTAATTTATTAAACCATATCCCTTGGAGTCACAAGGACAAAAATGAAATGGTCCTCTATTTCCCTCTCCCAAAACTTTTCATCTCTCCTCAACTCTCTCGTTGTTCTACCTCCCCCCAACCCACAGAGCCGAGAAACTTGTCTCATATTTTACTGAAAAAAAATTGAGACAATTTTGCGGGGGTTCCCTGTTCTTTTTTCCTCCTTATTTCATATCAGTAAGATGTCTACTGCCATGGTGTCCTCCGTTACCCTTGTTTCATACGTTTCTTTCCAAAGTTGACCCCTTGGCATGCACAAACGATACTATTTTATCCCATCTTCTCCAGCAGATTGTTTTTTCCATCATCCCTAT
This sequence comes from Myrmecobius fasciatus, assembly GCA_023553655.1. NCBI lineage: Eukaryota > Metazoa > Chordata > Mammalia > Dasyuromorphia > Myrmecobiidae > Myrmecobius > Myrmecobius fasciatus. Next base: position 16,097 of record JAJPUD010004799.1, on the reverse strand, counting down.
ACTCTTACTCATCTTCAATCTTTCCCTGTCACCCAGCTGCTTTCCTACTGCCTACAAACATGTATGTGTCTCGCCTAAAGTCAAAAAACCTTCATTTGACCCTTCTGTTTCTACTTTTTCCCCCCCTTTTCTTTTCTTTCTTTTTTTTTTCTGAGACAATTAAAGTTATTAAGTAACTTGCCCAGGGTCATACAGTTAGGAAGTGTTAAATATCTGAGACCAGATCTGATTTAGGTCCTCCTGTCTTCATGGTTAGTGTTCTATCCATCTAACTGCCTCTCCACTATCTTTCAATATCTCTCCTTTCTTTTGTGAGAAAAGGTTATATGTGTGTCCACTTCCTCTCCTCTCACTCTCAATTCTGAAGTCTTGCTTTTGACCTCATCATTCAACTGAAAATGCTCTCTCAGAAGTAACTAATATTTTAGCTACCAAATCTAATGGCCTTTTCTCAGTTCTCATCTTTCTTCACCTCTCTTCAGTCTTTGATACCATTGGTCATCTTTTCTTTGACATTCGCTTCTCTCTAATTTTCAAGGCACTACGTCTACTGGTTCTCTTCCTCTCCATCTAACTGATCCTCTTCGAGCTCCTTTGCTGAGTATCTTTATCCAAAACATGTCTGTTAACTCTGGGTGTCTCCCTAGGCTCTTAGCTGGGCTCTTCTGTTCTCCCTCAATAAGATTTTACATAGATCTTATCAACTCCAATGGATCAAATTATGATCACTATACTGATGCTTCTCAAATTTATTTATCCAGATCTAATCTTTGAGCTACCTTCAGTCTCACATTTTTATTTTATTTTATTTTTTATTTTTTCTGAGGCAATTGGGGTTAAGTGACTTGCCCAGGATCACACAACTAGGAGGTGTTAAGTGTCTGAGACAAAATTTGAACTCAGATCTTCCTAACTCCATCCAGGCTTAGCATTCTATCCACTGACCTATTCAATTGTTTTTTATCCTCTTATCTTGAAGACAGATGACTCAGTATTTAGTGAAAGACTCAGAACTTGACAGATAAAAAAGTAAAATATTTTAAGAAAATCATGAACATAATACCATGCAAAAACCCACATAAAAACTAGAAGTGATATAAAAATTAAAATCTTTGGAGAATCAACTCTCCAGCTACAAATTTGGACTTCTGTTCAGAAGAGTTCTTTAATATCACATATTTTAAGATATTTAAGAGAATAAATCAGTAAATATAGCCCACAAGGTTAAACAGAAATGGACTGGTTACTGAAGTTGAGAAATCAATAACGTGTGTATGTGTGTGTGTGTGCAAATAAAATTAAAAAACCTCAGAGATGGAAAGAATCCCAGAGGTTTATATTTTTTCTGAATCTATTATTTGTTTATAAAATAAAAGGACTTTACTAGTACTGTCAACAGAACATATCATTTGCAATATTTTCTAGTAATGACTATTAAATTGTTTTGATCACGACTTTTCTTGCACAGCAAGATAACTAAAAATATGTATACACATATTTGATTTGTCAAGTATTTTAACATAATTAACATGTAGTAGACTTCCTGCTATCTATGGGAGGGGTGGGGACTGGGGGGGGGGGAATTTGTAACAGAAAGCTTTGCAAGGGTCAATGTTGAAAAATTACCCATACATATGTTTTACAAATAAAAAGCTTTAATAAAATAAATAAATAAATTGTTTTGATCCGTCTACCACACATACACAGTCATTAACATATACTTGGTAAAATGAGTGATCGAGGTACTGCATTTAACTGTGAATATAAAAGTTAAAATTAACTAAAAAGGAATTGCACCTATTAAGGGATCACATTTTGTTGTTTTATACATTTTATACATTTATACATTCAGTACAAATTTACTAACACTTAGTATTATAGAGGGTATATAAGATTAGATCATTTAGTAATTCTGATAAAAACTGATAGAATTTTGATTATCTAAATATTTCCATCATCTATGTTCTTTCTACTTACTCCCAACCAAGGATAACTAAGATTGGCTAGCATTCAGGTGAGGAGCAACCATGTTGCTATATTCCCTGTAATTTGTACTCAAGTATTAGGTTCACTAATTTTCACTGAAGAATGAATAACCGCTTTCATTGCTTTTTTTATATAACCAGGAGAAACTTTCTGCTTAGCGTCTTAGCAAGGTTAAAGCTGAATCAGTGATGGTAATAACTATATATAATTGGATAGTATATACAGTTCTGTAGTCCAGTTTTATTTATCTCTAGTTTGCTAAAGAGTCAAGACCACTATTTAAAACAGTAAAGGATGGTTTCTCAACACACAAAAAAAACCCTGTAATTATTTAAACAGCTGTAAACCCTAATTAGACAAAGTACTTTTTATCTGAAGTTCCTAAGCAATCTATTAATGATTACAACTCTTTGTACTCCAAAGTACAAAAAGTTAGCAGTCAAATTTCAGCATTTCTCAAACACTTCTACATCACTAGATTATCTAACACCATCTGCTGTCTCTTATTAAATGTTATGCCAAAGCTCAACTCTGACCAGACTACAGACAGGCTTGCTCTGATCCATCCAGTCAACAACTTGGGAAAAAAAATACAAAGAAGAAAAAACAAAGCTTCTCTTTAGATCATTGCATGTGTTAGCACTTTGTATTACTATCCCAGTCATTTTCTACCTTAGATCAGTTTCAACATGCATCCAGGACTTCCTCACTGTATCTGCATTGTATAAGCCAACATGACATCAGCTTTTCTGCCCCTAATAGGGTCTGTGAGGTGGCAACTTACAATGGTGCTTTGAGTTACAACAAAGCTCTTTACCCCCATTTTAGTTTTCTGAAATTTTTCTCTTTTCATTTAAATTTGCTTTTTCTCTTGATAAATTAGCCTGTGAAGAAGAAAAGGGCATTTGGCAGGCCTAAAGTATGAAAATGAGTGCAAACAGAATTTAAGTTGGAAAAAAAGGCCTTTGGTAATACAGGCTTCATTTTATTAAAAAAAAATCAATATTGTTGCATGACAACATTAATGACAACTGGTTTCAATGCTAAGGTAAACAGAAAGCCAATTTTTATTGAGTGGAGAAAATTAATCTGACTTTTGAAATTTGAGCACCTTTTTCTTTTAAAAATCTTTCTTTCTCATATTTATTTTCCCAAATCTAACTTAATCAAGAACTTTGGAAAGGAACAAACTTAAGGAGCACTGTTCTTTCAAAGTTTCAAGAAGAGAAAAGTTTGTTTACACCCTACTCAGTTCTCTAGATCTTAAGAAAAGGAGGACCCACTGCTCATTTTTAACTCAAGTAGCAAAGGATTTTCTCAAAAAAAAAAAATTAAAAAAAAAACAAACAAAATAAAAACAGTTTGTAAACAGATATTCAAGCTAAATATTTAGTTTCATTCAATCAAACTTCCTATCTAGATGGTATGTAAAGTAATGGCTTACCATCAAATCTGTTTATTTAATCAAAATAAATGTTGTAACAAACCATTCCACTGAAAAAACCAAATATGTAGGAAACTATGAGAAAACTGGAAAAATCTACCAACTCTGAGGCCCCTAGACGGTGCTATAAGTCACTGGCATATGCAACTCATTTTCTAGTTAATTCCCTCTAGGGAACTAGTCTGCAGTCCACATGCAGGATCAAATTTCATTAGCAGTTGTAGGAAAATGCAAACCCTGTGTATTTGCAAGTCAAAACTAGTGAAGGCAAAGGCTAGGCTTACCATCTTCACTAATTTTTTTTTTCCCCCTGGGAAAGGACTTTAGCTGATAGAAAACATTTGTTGAGAGCACAAAGGAGGAAGTTTAAAAGAAGGAATTCAGCTGGGAAAGACAACCAACCCTTAGTCATAATGTTGAAACTTTAACATAACACTTGATCTGTGGCTGTGTCAGAGTAGAATCTTAACCATGACTTCATCATTAAGGTTTAAAATGACAAAGGTGCAGAAAGAAAAATTAAATGGAAAAGCACAAGACACAATTTTCAGGTTATTTCACATCTTATCCCATTCCTGTTGATTAGCCTGAAATTCAGAATTTATTTTTATTTAATAAATTTAAAAATTTATTCTTAAAAAAATTAGATTATGACCAACTGAAATTAAGTTGAAACTGAAACCCACAATTAATTCACTACTTTTGAAGCTAAAAAGTTAACAATTGTAAAAGACCTTGTATACTTACTTAACCAATTGATTTTCTTGATGCACTAGAAAAATGGATAGCTTACTTGTTTAAATTTGTAATCTACCTCATCCTTACCTTTGTCTGAGCTGTATCACCCTTCTCAAACATCATCTTAAGTCTGCTGAGTGGGACATTATATTTCTCTATTTTGCCTGTAGCATCTGGATTCTCATTGGCTTCAGATTTTCCTATTTCTTGCTTGGATTCTCTCAGGCAGTTTTCCATTTTGCCAGTTTCTAATGAATGGACTTTAAGCTCTTCACTGTGATTGTTGGGAAACTGAGCCTGGATAAGAGCTTCTGGAGGGGACTGTAGTCTAGATTTGGTATCGATCCCTTCTGCTTGAATAGTTTCAGCTACTGAAGAAATGTTTTCCAGTGGAACGCAGAGATGGTCGACCTTCAATTTTACCTCAGCACTGCTATTCGGTAAAGATTCTGTCTGAGGCTCCGTTCTCAGTTCTGGATTCTCCCACTTCTTCTTTAATACACTGAGAGTCCCCTTTCTAAAATGCTGGGGAAAGTTCTCAGTGTTCTAGAAGAAAATGAAATTATTACTAGTTACAACCTGACTGCTGAAGCATCAAACACAATCTTTATAAAATGAAAGTTAAAAAATCCGAGCTGCTCCGTGTTCATTGCTGTCTCAGACAGCTGTGAACAGTTACAACTGTGCCACATGGAGAAAGCCTCTACCCTAGGGGTGGGAGGGGAAAAGAGAAAGTCAGAGACTGAAGCAGGAAGTGATAAAACAGGAGAGACTTATAAGGGCAAAATGGGAAGAAAGCAAAGTCCAGATCTAATGGTAGTTACTTTGGAGACAGAGATTTTCATTCTAAGAATTAAGGGGAAAGGAACAATGTCCAAATACTGAAAACCTTAAGCATTATGTCTAAATTAGTAAGAGTTTAAAATAAGGTTTTTAAGGAATAGAGGGCAGTTGAAAGCACATAGCTCATTTCAGATAGTATTAGTGAACTAAAACATTTTAGAAATAATTTTTTTTGTTTATATAAATTATTATAATTTTTCTAATCTCTCCCCCTTGTTTATCTAATCTTTTCTCAGGCTTCACTTTGTCACTTTTATGAAGAAAATGTCCCAATCCATGTATCTAGCTTTATACTGAAAGCTAGTCCTATATCTCTTGAATATGCTTATGTAACGAACACTTAAAGCTCAAACTGTCCAAAACTGAGCTTACCTCCCCTCCATGCCTGACACCATCAATCCCCCAGGCTGATCTTTGATTTTTTTTGTTTCCCTCAGTCCCATCTTCCCACCCAATTAATTAAGTGCAAAGTCTAAATCATAACAGCACCTTCATCTCACACAGTTGTTGTGAGGATCAAATAAGATCATTATGCAACACATTTTATAAACCTTAAAACCCTGTGTAAATTCTGTGGCTGTTGTCATTCTACCTTTATCTTCTCTCATTTCTGTTCCCATTTATTTTCTATGGCAATGTCATACTCTAGCAGCAGTTCTCTTCACTTCTCTCCTGGAAAATATTCTTCTTCTAACTGATCTCCCTCTGTCTGGAGCCACTCCCTTATCCAATTCAACTTTGATGGAACTGGCAACATAATCTGTTTAATGTACAAGTCTGACAAACTATTGTGTTGATTGAAAACTTTCAGTGGCTTCCTGCAGTCTATAGAAAAAATACAAACTTCTTAATCTAAATTAAGATAATATATATGTAGAGCATTTTGCAAATCTAAATCTACTGCTCTTACAAGATTGTCAAGTGCTGTTGCATTATTATTATTGTTGCTACCATTATAATTATTATTAACTTTCACAAAGCTGAACTTTTTTTTAAAGCTTTTTATTTGCAAAACATATGCATAGGCAATTTTTCAACAATGACCCTTGCAAAGCTTTCTATTACAAATTTTTCCCTCCTGTCCCCCATCCCCTCCCCTAGATGGCAAGTAGTCTAATACATGTTAATTATGTTAAAATATTTGACAGATAGAATATGTGTATATATATTTATACAATTATCTTGCTATACAGGAAAAAAACAACCTGAAAAGGAAAACATAATGTAAGCAAACATCAATAGAGAGTGTGAAAATGCTATATTGTGGTCCAGACAGATCCCACAGGCCTCTCCCTGGGCATATATGGCTTTCTTCATCACTGAACAACTGGAACTGGTTTAAAAGATCTCATTGTTGAAGAGAACCATGTCCTTCAGAACTGATCATCATACAGCCTTATTGCTGTTGTGTACAATGATCTCCTGGTTCTGCTGGTTTCATGAAGCTGAATTTTGTTCCAACCAGCCTTTTAAGTATTAATTCACCCTGCTCTCTAAATACACCATAACTTCTAAACATGTGGACCACTAGCTATTCCCCTATTTCATCCTATATTCTTTCCTCCTCTTACATCCCATTCACTATCTTCCATGCCTATAACTTACTTTTTTATCCCAGTGTGTAGAAATCTTCAAGGCCCAACTCAGGAGCTATTTTCTTGATAAAGACTTTCCCAATGTCTTTAGTTGAAAGTTCTTCCAAAAATTTTCCTAGAGTACTTAATCTGGATCTTTCCTTTGCCCCTATCACATTCTAGCATGTATCATTGAATCTCAGAGTTGGAGGAGACCTAAGGGATCATCTAATCTAATCCATAATGAAACAGAATTCCCTAACATTCCTCAACAAGGAGAATCCTACATTCAAGCCTCTGATCTGCCAGTGAAAGTACTACTTGGTACCACCTGAGATCATCTATTCCACTGCTCTATTAGGAAGGTTTTCTTTAAATCCAGTAAAAAATTTGATTCTCTGTAAATTATACCCAACGTGCCTCCTTCTGCTTTGAGAGGCCAAGCAGAACAAGTATAGTTCTTTTTCCATGTGACAGTCATTCATAAAACTTGAAGAAAGCTATTCTGGCCCTACTAAATCCTCTTTTCTTTAAGCAAAACACACCTAATTTCCTCAAACTATGGGCTAGTCTCCAGTCCTCAGAACCTGATTACTTTCCACTAGATGTGTTCCAGTTTATCTACATCTTTACTAAATTAAAACAAAAACAAAAACAGCAACAACAACAAAAAACCCAACCCTTAAATACTTCCAATGTACCTTATAAGGTACATTGGAAGTATTTAAGGGTTTTTTAAAATTTAATTTTAATAATTGCCATATAGTAAACACTATATAAATGTTAGCTATCATCATCTATTATATATACAAAGTACTGATTATTGTAAGCAGGAAAACACAAAAAGGAAGCAATTTTTACTGTCAAAGATCTTTTGATCCTAAGAGAGGACAATTTTTTTTTGATTTGACCATTCCATCAATTCTGCATCCACCTAATTGGAATCTAGAAGGGACCCCAGAGACAAGTTTGTCCAAATTAAACCAATCTGTATAGGAAAGCACTCTAAACATTCCCTAAAAGGTTATTCAATTTCTACATGACAACCCTCTAGTACCTGGAAACCAATTCTCTTCTGAAGCAGCCTATTATACTTTCAAACAGCTCTATTAAGCAAATTTTTACAAACACAGAGCTGAAATCTAAATCTACAACTTCAAACTATTGCTCCTAGTTCTGTCTTTTGAGGTCAACTAAAACAAACCTAATCCCTTTCTCCCTGGATAGCCTTTCAATTACTTGGAGGCAATGATCATGTCCTTTATAAGTCACCTGTTCTCCAGGTTAAAGGATCCAATTTCTCAAATTATTCTTTATAATCATCATCATCATAATTATTATGATTATTTATGTGACATTTAATATTTACTAATTTTTGTTGACAAATATATATCTCAATTTATCGTTGGGAGGTTATATTATTTATCCTCATTTTAGAGATGAGGAAACAGATAAACAGAGATTGATTTGTCCAGGGTTGCAACTACTCTATGGGGCCACATATGAACTCAGATCTTTCTTATCCTAAAACCTATATTGTAACCACTCTGCCATTTAAAAAATTATCCATAGGCATCTCGCCAATCATCCTTCTTTAGATATTAGATCACCTACTTTCTATCTTGTCTACAAGGAAAATGGTTAACCTAAATCCAAGTATACCAAGTCATTCCCTTCATAATCTATCAGAATATAATTTTAGGGGAAAAAAAAACAAAAAAAGGCAATAAATGTTGTCAGGCACTTCTTGATCTTGATGAAGCTGTGCTGACTCCAAATAACCACTTCCTTTTCTTAATTCTCACAAACTATCTCTTTAAGGATATATTCTAAAATCTTGTCAAGAATCCAAGCCAAGCTTGTTAGACTATGATTTTAAGAATCTGGTCAGTCTCAGTGTTTGTCCATCCATCTGTGAAGCTGTCTATCTCTTTTTCTTTCTCTCAAATCCGGACATGTCTAGGATACATTATTAAAGGAATGGTTTATTAGCTTTAGGGTGAGAAAATTTGTGGGAGAAAGCATGGTTTCATAAAAACAGACTGTATATATAGTTTGTTGATACATAATTATTTCCATGTTGTCTTCTCCATTAGATCATGAGTTTATCAAGAGCAGAGAATATCTTTTACCTTTTTTGTTTCCCCAACATTCAGCAGTTTCTAGAACATAGTTGTTTTATAAATGTTTACAGATTAATGCCAAGACATGCTAACTTCATTACTATTTTGATAATATTCTAAGGGGGTTACTTCTGTACATGCTATATTCTGCTCCTTAAATTCTATAGATGCAAAAATTGTAGAGTTCTTCTGTATCTCTAGAACAGTCATTTACACTTATTTAACGTGTTTACTGAATATAGTTTTAATATCTTTTAAAAATGTATCTGGAAATACAATAAAATTTTAATATGACAGTGATCCTCCTACAACATAACATTTTCATGCTCTCTTTTGATCTTTGCTTGCACTGGGTTTCCTTTCTCAGATATTTTTTGTTCATGTAGATACGATTGTTCTTGCATAGCAAGATAAATATGGAAATATGTATACATATATTCGACTTGTCAAGTATTTTAATATAATTAACATCTAGTGGAATTCCTGCCATCTAGGGGAGGGGAGAGGACTAGGGGGGAAAATTTGTAATGGAAACTTTTGTAAGGGTCAATGTTTAAGAACTACCCATACATATATTATGCAAATAAAAAACTTTAATTAAAACAAACAAACAAAAAAAAAAAAACAGTGATCCTCTTTTCCATCTTAAACCTTCCTGACTGTTCACCTAACCCTAATGTGAACTTCATCACAGAATTCAATATTTCAGAGTTCACTCAGTTAAATCATTATTTACAGACTTAACATCTAAAAGAATGCTGGGTTTGGAATCAGACATCTTAGTTTTAAACCTTGGCTTCATTGCCTGTTATTTCTTCAACCATAAGCAAATTAATTAACTTCTCTGTACTTCAGCTTCCTTATCTATAAATGAGCAATTTGATTCAATGACCTCTAATTTCCCTTCCAGCTCTCTATCTGTGATCCTATGAATCCCAGAAACTGAAGGGATTCCAATGGCCATCTAGTCCAATTCACATATTAAAAGAATCCCTATTCATCCAGCTTCTGCTTGAAGGAAAAGCTCCAATTTTGAAGCAATCTATTGTACATTTGGACAATTCTTCTAATGGTTAGGAAGTTTTTCCTAACATGGAGCCTTAATTGGCCTCTCTGTAATTTTTACCTATTGTTCCTGTTGCTGCCTATTGTGGCAGCCTGCTCTGAGTTTGCTCTCCAGAGTAAACACAAAGTTCTCACAACATGCCCTCAAGGCCCTTCATGAATCGGGGTTGTCTTCCTTTGGATGCTCTCCAGCTTATCAATGTCCTTCTTAAACTATGTTATCCACAAAAATCCTTCCTCTCTCTCATTCCTGGAAGCTATATCCCTCTGGAAGATATGTCCCCTCTAAATGGAGTACCAGACTGCATTACCTTTTTTGATTCGCAAAGCACATTTCTGACCCATAATGAGCTTGCAGTCCACTAAAACCCTCAGGACCTTTTCAGAATAACTGCTATTTTCCCACACCTGCTCTATATATACTTGTGAAGCTGACCTTTTGTACTCAAAAACAGGACTTTACATTTATTCTTAGTGAGTTTCATCTTTTTAGATTCAGCTCAATGTTCCAGGCTATTTTACTGTTATCTAATGCAGAGCTTCTTAAACTTTTTCCACTCACAATCCCTTTTTGCCCAAGAAATTTTTATGCAACTGTAGGTATGTAGGAAAAAAAATTAGGCATATAAGTCAAATCATAATTTCACAACTCACACATAGGCATAACTCACAGTTTAAGAAGCTTTGATCTAATGTGTCTGCTGTCATTCCCAGCTTTATTTTTATACAAATAAAAAGTGGAAACTCAAATATTAAAGAGTATTCGGCAAAATGAACATATCCTATGCAAAGAATCTGAGCAAAATAAATACAGTATCCTCAAACAGACCTGTGGTGTTGGAGACTGAAATTCAGTCTGTACTTTCTGTGTGACTCTTGTCCTCCCAAAAGACCTTTCTCACTTTCTCCCTACATCTTGAATATGCCAGTGGAACACTATGGCATCATTGGTAGAGCTGTGAACTGATCCAGCCATTCTGGAGAGCAATTTGGAACTATGCTCAAAAGGCTATAAAACTTCATACCTTTATCCAGCATTGCCACAACTGGATCTATATCCTAAAGTAGATTATATAATTTTATAAAAGAAGGAAAAGGACCCACATGTACAAAAGTATTTGATGCAGCTCTTTTTTTTTTTTTTCTTTTTGCTGAGGCAATTGGGGTTAAGTGACTTGCCCAGGGTCACATAGTTAGGAAGTGTCTGAGACCAAATTTGAACTCAGGTCCTCCTGACTTCAGGGCTGGTGATCTATCCACTACGCCACCTAGCTGCCCCTAATGCAACTCTTTTTGTGGTGGCAAAGAATTGGCAAATGAGTGGATACCCATCAACTAGGCATGGCTGAATAAGTTATGGTATATGAATGTAATAGAATATTATTGTTTTATAAGAAATGATGAGCAGGCTGATCTTAGAAAAATGTGAAAAGACTCACATAAACTGATGCTGAGTGAAGTGAGCAGAACCAAGAAAACATTTTATCCAGCAATAGCAAGATTATGTGATGGTCAATATATAATAGATTTAGCTCCTTTCAGCAATTCAAAGATCCAAGGCAATTCCAATAAACATTTGATGGAAAATGCCATCTTCATTCAGAAAGAGAACTATGGAGACTGAATACAGATTGAAGCATCTTTTTTTTTTGTTTGTTTTGTTTTGCTTTGGTTTATTCTTTCCCATGGTTTTTCCTTTTTGTTCTCATTTTTCTTTCCTAACAAGATGCAAATGGAAATAGAAAAATGGGAATGTATACATATAACCTATATCTGATTGCTTGCTAGCATGGAAAGGGGAGATGTAAGGGAGGGAAGGTGAAAAAACAATTTGGAATTTAAAATCTTACAAAAATGAAAGTTAAAAACCTTTTTTTAACATGTGATTTGGAAAAAAAAGTACTATGAAAGTAAAATTTTTAAAAAATGTAAAATAAAAAAAGAAATTTTGTTTTAAAGCAGTATTTCCCTAATGGTGTTCTAAATAATAGCTAACATTTATCTAGCACATACTTCACACTAAGAGCTTTACAATTATTCTCTCATTTGTTTCTCACAACAACCCTAGAAGGTAAGTGTTATTATTTAATTTTTTTTTACATTTTACATTTGAAGAACTTTAATCAAACAGTCTAAGTGATTTGCCCAAGATCACAAAACTACTAAGCGTCTGAAGATGGATTTGTACTCAGGTCTTTCTAACTCCAGGAATGGCTCTTCATCTAACTGCCTCTAACATAAAGACTATTTCATAGAGGAGATTCTTGTTCAGGTAAAAGTTGTAGTGAAATGACCTCTGAGCACTTCGAAAGAAAATGTCAGTTAATGATACTTTCCCCCTCTAAAATATTAAAAATTATATTAAGTAAATTTAATAATATATTTCAACAACTTACTACAAAAGTAAGCAACAATCCAGCATAAAATAGATTTTGTTTCCTATATTTTGCTGATTCCTTGACACTGATCCCATAATATTTCAGATCTTAGCTTTATTTCCATTCCACTTACAAGTAGCAATTATGATGTCTCCCAATATATTTAAAACCTACTTGTTTATAACAAAAAAAGTTCAGGAAATGCTGATTTAAAGAATTAAATCACAGAATCATAGAAATTGTAAAGATTTTAACAGGTTAAAAGCATGGAAGGGAAGGAACATTTATATTTTGCAGTTAAAGGAAAAGACAAAAACAGAAAAACTTTTGAGTTCCAAATGGAGTACAATCATCTTGTTGACCTCAGGCATTTGACTTTCTCCATCTTTCAGGGAATCCAAAAAAGAAAAGTGGGTCAAAAGCAAGATTTCACTAGAAAAGTGAGATTCAATATGTCTGAGTCAAGTTTTCCTGAGGAAACAACAAATGTAAACAATTGGTCTGACTGCCCAGCTTTGTTAACTTACAAAGGAGCTGACAAACCCCCATGGTGATTGGCTGAAGCTCAGTGAAACAAATTCTCTTTCTGTTATTATGTGAGACATGAGAATTTTTGAATACTTACATTTCTTTTCTTATCTGTATTTGCTTCTTCAGCTGCTTTCTGGTACCTTTAAAAGAAAAAAATAAGATATCACAAGATAATAACTGTTTCATAGATTACAACCTAGAAGCGACATCAAAAGGTATCCAATCCTACCTTTCATTTAACAGATGAGTTACCTGATTTCCAGGGTCGCAGGTACAGGAATCATCAGAGGTGGAACCTAAACTCACTCTGTCCCCTGGCTCTTTCTCTTCCACTTCTCTGTTCTCTAGGAAAATCAACTGGGGCATACTTTAAATATACTACTAATGACTAACTGTGATGACTTCATCTCAGGGTGAGATTTATGAGGTATTTGACACCAAATTAGATCAGTTTAAGATTGAGTTAAGTATGTGAAGCTTGAACCTGGATCACCCTTAGGTGGTGATCTAGAAACTAGAATTCCAGGACCAGTTAGGATGGCTGAGATCCTTTAAGGAAAATAAGGAAGCTAAAATGTGAACTTCCAAGACTAGCATAATAAAATAAAACTTGAGCCCAAAGTTGACACAGCATTGATCCCTTAGAGCCACACTTCCCATTATACAAAAGTCTTAGTCCCACTCACCCAGAACCTAGTTAGTGCTAAACAACATATTATGTGATGAGTAAAAATTCATAGATGATTCTATGAATTGTTCAACAGTTAGACTGTTGAAACAGTGGTGTTCCAGGGATCAGAATATCTCAATCTCTGGGTAGACCACGTGACCTATGTATCAGATAAGACTCCTTAAGGCTCATCCCCCTAAAAGATCTTACTCAGCTTCCATCAATGAAGGAAGAGGGAGAAAAATCTTAACATTCATTTTAAAAAAACAAATGTTAAAAATTATTTTTACGTTAATTGAAAAAAAATTTTTTAAAAAGAAAAGAGGCCAGCTAGATGGCTCTGAAGTTAGGAAGACCTGAGTTCAAATTTGGCCTCGGACACTTAATACTTCCTAGCTGTGTAACCCTGGGCAAGTCAGTTAATTCCAATTGTCTCAACAAAAAAAAAAAAAAGAAACAAAAGGAAATATTTATTGTCTCTTCCACACCCCATAATGGTGAATTCAATTTGTAATATTAAGTTTCAGTGTTACACAATATTATCTCTATGATCTCCCTAAACTTCATGAATAAGATGGTCCCTAAAAAAGTGAGATATCTGGGGCAGCTAGATGGTGTAATGGATAGAATTCCAGCCCTGAAGTCAAGAAGACCTGAGTTCAAATTTGGCCTCAGACACTTAACACTTTCTAGCTGTGTGACCTAGGCAAGTCACATCACTTAGCCCTAATTGCCTCAGCAAAAAAAAAAAAAAAAGTGAGAGATCTTTATGCTTCCTCTATGCAAATGACTCTCATATTTATTCATACAGCCCTAATTCCACATCACTGTCAATTATAGTCTTCAAAACATATTTACCAGAAGCATCTCAAAATCAGCAGGTCAAAAACAAAACTCATTTATCATTCTTCCCAAAATCATTCCTCTTCTGAATTTCTCTATTACCATCTAAGATACCACCATTCTAGTCTCCCAGGTTCTCAAACTCAGCGTCATTCTCAATTCCTCACTCTTACTTATTCTGTAGTCAGTCTTGTCTATTATGTCTTTACAATATCTCTCATATAATTTCTTCCATTCTACTCATACAGTCACAACCCTAGTTCAGGCCTTTATCACCTCTTCCCTAGACTTTTACAATATCTTTATGTGATCTCTGCATCAAGCCTCTCCCATAATCCATCCACATAAGGGAGCTGCCAAATAATTTTCCTGAAAGATTTGATCATTTTATACTCCATGTCTCCCTCTCATCTCCAACTCAATAAACTACTCCTCTGTTAAGCACTTAAAGCTCTTCACTGACTGATTCTTTCCTACTTTTCCAATCTTTTTATACATTTTCGTCCTCTCCATTTCCTGTGATTCAGTCTCTCTAGTCTACTTCCCATTCACACACAATGGTATACCTTTCACTTCTTATGCCTCTGCCACTGGATGTCTCTCATGTCTAGAATGCATTCCCTTCTTGCCTCTTCCTTTTAGAATTTCTGGTAGATGGTAGCTCTTAAGCAGAAATTCTGCTTCTTCGTAGATCTTTGTAGATATAAACCAAAAAACTACTTAGTAAATGATTGTTAACTAATTCCTAAGTCAGCATCTTTAACCTTAGCCTTGATCTCTTATTCTCAAACAAGTGGTAATATTTGTTCTAAAAAAGACAGTTCTACCGGATGATTATCAATACTTACTTGGAGAATATTTCTACAATAGCAGATGACTTGTTCTTATTGACAAGAGAAAGTTCTTTGGCAGTGATCCTCAAAGACTGTGAAGTCCATTGTCGTCTGCTAAATGGAGCTGGGTCCATCTTGTTTCAAGATGCTGAAGTTCCCCTGGAATAAGGAACATTAGATGATCAATATAGCAATACCACCAAAGAAAGACTTGAAGGAAGCAGGACAATATACTCTAAAGGACACTGGACAAAGAGTTAGGAAACTATACATACACACACACAAATGGGTATATGTATGTATGTATAAATATTAAAGATCCCTAAAGCATTATCTAAATGTGAGCAATTAGTAATATTAGAAGTCACCTTGGAATTGTTGCTAACTGGCTAAGTGATACTGGACACATCACTTTACCTCTTTCTAGTCTGTTTCTGCATCTGCAAAATAAGGAGATTGAATTAGATGCTCCCTTCTGGCTCAAAAATTCAATGCCTCTGTGATTCTAGGATTGGACCCTCATGCAGAAACTGATTGTGCCATTGTTTACATAATCAGTATCTCAAAAAAATTATCTTCAAGATAGTTACAGTAGCACAAAATATGCTGAACCTACTTTAAATTTCCTTTTTGTCTGCTTCTTCTCTATTAAGACCTCCAGGAATTTCTTATATAGGTACACTGGTTCTACCTGTGTTAGTTAAGATTAGCCTTGGTTACAGGGATTTTTTTTCTCCTTCAATTGTTTAAAAAATAAAGAAAAACAATTTATCTTACATTTAGCTGATAAAAGTTCTATAAATAACTATTGTTTTCCAATATTTTCTAGAAATCCTTCTACCATTCCTCTGAATTAAATGTGTTCGTAACTGAAAACAAAAAAACAAAAAACACAGAACAGAATCCCTCAAAGCAACAGGTTCATTACTAATTACTTTATTATTTTAAAAAAGGGGCAGCTAGGTGGTGCAGTGGGTAGAGCACCAGCCCTGAAGTCAGGAGGACTTGAGTTCAAATCTGGTCTCAGACACTTAACATGTCCTAGCTGTGTGACCATGGGCAAGTCACT
>JAJPUD010004798.1:156484-173380 GCA_023553655.1 Myrmecobius fasciatus | reverse complement strand
TTTTTTTGCTTCAGAATCAGTCTAGAGGCTTCATATGTTGTTGGTTTGAGGGGAGGTTAGAGGAGGTTACAGAGAATCCTGTCTGATCTCCGCCACCATGGCTCCACCCCCGGAAGGAAGTCTCCTTGTCTTTCATTTTCGAAGAGGACTGATGACATCAGAGATCATGACCACTCCAGTTTATATTGGATTTAAGTGACATGAAGTTGTCCAAAGTCATCCACCTCTTCCTAAGTCATCAAAGTCCAGGAATAAAAAAATCAGGACAACTGGTGATAGCCCAGGAAGCAGTAGATGTCCTTGGCATCTTATGTCTGACCAAGCTCCACCATGCATAAGCCACTTTCATGATCACTGAAATAAATTGTTCTCATCTACCTTTTCCACTGAGAAAAGTTTTCACCTGCTTGAGGTACACATCCCCCTAACTCACCAACTTTAGCCAGTCTGCTTAAATGGTTTACCAGGATTTGGTTATTGCATTTCTATAGCTTTATGGAGCCACAGGTAACAATTAGGTGAACCAGGTAGATACTAGCAGTGGATGAGCAGCTCTGTTTAAGGTCTTGGCAGCCCTCATACCAGAGGGGCTAGCCTTCCTAAACACTGCTCTCCATACACAGATGTGAAGATATATGTGTGTGTGTGTGTATGCTTTATATATACATATACATGCATGTGTATGTATACATTTATATGTGTGTGTATGTGTGCTGTCTTCTTCAACAGAAGGTAAACTCCATGAAGGACAGGGACTATTTCAATTCTATCTTTGCATCCTAAGTATGAATCACTGTGCCTAACATGTAGTAGATGCTTAATAAATTTTTGATGATTGATTGATTAACATTTTTTGTCCTTATTAATCTGAAAATTATTCTCTTTGGGACAGTAAGAAGCACAATATATTTATATAACCATCTTAATAGTTTTTTTCTTTTCCTTCTACCCATCCTCCCTAATCAAAAATTCTATTTTTTATTTGATCTTCTCTTCCTCTCAGCATGTCTAAAACAAAAAATGTCCCCTATTGTTTTCCTTAAAATCCCTTGCCAACCTTGGCTCACTCTGAGCTCCAGTATAACTGCAACTGTTCTAATAGGGCCATGCAATTCTTCCCTATTCATTCTTTATCATGCATCTTTCCATGCTTCCATCCATAGATGTCTTTTGCATTCAAAGGTGGTTGATGTACATACACATCAGTCTGTTTAGACATTCCCCTGTTTTCTGCCTCAAAGGGATCATTTGTCATCAGAATTTCACTCTTATGAGCCTTTCATTCCTCTTGGGCTGACTTTCTCTGTATGATTTTTGGCCACACCATCCTACCTATCCTTTCTCTGAGCTCTATGGAATCACTCTCTCAGAAGTGAAGGCACATGTAAAGCTATAGTAAGTTTTGCCCTCCCTATTTATAATAAACTCTAAAGTGAAGGCATTTCTTTCTCCCCAGGTTCCCGTTGTCATTTACTTCAGCTGCCAAATCTAGTACTATGTTGGTCAGTATGAGATCCAGAATAGCAGTTCCCCCTTGTTTCTTTCTGTACGTTTTGAAGGATGAAATGATCATTAAAGCAAGTCAAGAATTTATTGCTTGCTCTGCTTTTGGCAGAGGAAGAGAGAGCTTCAGCAGATGTCCAGCTAATTTAAGTCCCTCATCATTGCTATGGAGTGCTTCTTCTGTGCCAGGTTTGTGATCTGTTTTCTGAACTTATCATCCATTTCTTCCTTTTGGCTGGGAGATCTATAGTGTACTCCCACCACAATATTGCTTCTGTTTATCCTGCCACTGATCCTCACCCAAATGTTTTCCATGACTCTCCCCAGATTTTCTCACTTGAATATGTTTTACTCTGCCTTGCTACTCTTATCCTTCTTCTATATATTCTATTCCTTTTCAAATTTATATAGTACTTCAAAGTTTCCAAAGTGCTTTACATAAATGATTTCATTTGTTTCTCACAATAACTCATTGAAATATGTGTTATTATTCCCATTTTCTAGTTAAGGAAACTGGTATTGAATAAGACTTTTTTTCTTCTAAAGGCATTTTCCAGGCAAGAATCATATCAAGAGCAGCAAGATGGTACAGTGGATAGATTATTGTACTTAAGTCAAGAAGAATTGAGATCAAATCCCATCTCAGACCTTGACTAGCTGTGTGATACTTGGTAAATCACTCCATTTTTCTGTGCCTCAGTTTCTTCATCTGGGAAATGAGAATAATAACAGCACTTATAAGATTCCTATGAGGACAAAACAAGATTATATTTTAATATTTTAAATTAAATTTCTTTATCATTTAAAAATGAAATTAAAATATTTTAAATTAAATATTTAATATTTAATATTTTGCAAACTTTAAAGCTCTCTGTAAATACAAGCTATTTTTATGACGATGATATCAAATTTCAAGTGATACCTTTCAGGTAAAATTTATCCCTTTGCATTGAGATCTCTAGTTCCTCTTGGATATTACCCATTGTACTCTTTGTACTCTTATGCAAAGATATATACATATAGATATCTAGATAGCTATATAGAAATTTTGTATGGTTAGACTAGTTTCAAAATATAGACTCACCCTCAAGTTCAATGCAACTTAACATACAACAATGAATTTTTTTATCTAAAATTTATTGTGTGACACCTCCAATCCATTTCTTTTTAGAAGTGGTCCACAGGTGTTACACAGTGCACATATTTTCTGACTTTTGCAAAGTAAGAGTTATGCTGATTTTTCCCCCTCTTCATTTTTTCTTTTTCTCTTTAAAAATGTTCTTTATTATATGAAATAATAGTCTGGGATAAAAAGGGGGAAGGATATTAGGAAAAACAATGGGGTTAAAAAAGACAGTAATAAAAACTTAATAAAAATGAATGAATGTGATCAAGCAAAAATAAACCAAGGAAATATTGTGGGCTTGAAAAAGCATGATGGCGGGTGCTGGAAGTAAGTACAAAGTTTGGATAAGACAATCCCTACTCAATGACCATTGTCATTGTGATAAATTGCATGATGAAAGGAAAATTTAGAAGCCAGAGAAGAGAAATGCTTTGTGTAACCTAATT
Source organism: Myrmecobius fasciatus (assembly GCA_023553655.1). NCBI lineage: Eukaryota > Metazoa > Chordata > Mammalia > Dasyuromorphia > Myrmecobiidae > Myrmecobius > Myrmecobius fasciatus. The sequence goes on along the minus strand of JAJPUD010004798.1, from coordinate 170,305 downwards.
TTCAAAGCTTTCTGTATCACTATCTGACCAATCCTAGACTCTGGATCTGTGTCACTTTGCATGCCTGGACAAAAGCCCACTTATGACCCAGTGGAAAGAATCCAGGTCTAAGACCAAGGCATTCTGGTTCCCTTATCTCTGACACTGCTACTTGCCCACTATCTAATCTTGGACAATTTCCTTCTCATTCCTCACGTCATTGCTTAGGGCCTTACCTTCTGCCTGTACCTAATAAGGTGATTTTCTCATCTCTTCTCCAAAGCCATTATATTGACCCTAAGTTCATTATCATTGGGCAGCATTCAGCATAAACTCAGGTTAAAAAAGTTTTATACCTGCCATGGAAAAGAGAAGAGAGAAGGACCAGGTCATGCAATGGACAGAATAACAAGCCTGGAGTCAGGAAGATCTGAATTTAAAACTGGCCTCAGACACTTCCTAGCTGTGTGACCCTGGGGAAGTCACTTAACCCTGTTTCCCTCAGTTTCCTCATCTGTACAATGAACTGAGGTAAGAAATGGCAAACCACTCCACTAGCTTTGCCAAGAAAAACCAATGGACAAAGCCATTAGGGGCTCATAGAATTGAGGATGACTAAATGACTGAAAAACAACAACTATCCTAGAACCTGGGGCAGATTCCAGAAGAGTATTAGATGTAATCCATACTTTCTAATCACATTCAGAAATGTGGCTTTGCCTACAACCTATGTCAGCTTGGAAAATGTCACTTTATCTCTCCAGGCCTCATTTTTCCATCTGTAAAATGAGAAAGTTGAACTAGGTGGCTCCTATTGGCTCTAAATCCTTAAAGCTCTACAGGGTAAATTCTAGAATGGGCCGAGATGTGGCTAACACTGAAGACAATCAATAGAGCTTTTATTTCCTTCCTTTTAGAGGCTATGTTGTTAAGAAATAGTGAAATGGATCATTTCAGAAGGAAGCTGGAAGTTGTTTCTGAACTGATTTAGAAAGAAGTAAATAGAACTAGCAGAATAATTTATACAATAACAACAGTATAGAGAAAAACTTTAAACAACTTTAGAACTCTGATCAATCCACTAATTAGTCCAGACACTAGTCCAGACAACTAAAGATGAATTAAACTACTCATTTCCTGCCAAATAACTGATGAATTTAAAATGCAGAATGAGACATACGTTTTTTAATACACAGATAATGTGGGAATATGTTTTACTTCACTGTGCGTATTTATTATGTGAATTTTTTCTTCTTTTTCTTTCCTTCCTTTTTTCCCTGCATCCTTCTTTCCTCCTGGTTTTTTTGAGAGAGAGGTTGAGAAGGAGAAAAAATAAATGTTTATAAATATAAAAAAGTAAGATTTTAAAATAAAAATATAAAGCAATATTGGGGGCAGAGAAAGGGATAATGAAAAGATAATGCTGGGAGGAGATGGTATAATGGTAATGAATAATGGAGGGAAGTTAGACCTCTTTAACTCCTATTTTATTGTTATTTTCTTTATTGAAAAAAAAATGATTTTCAAACCAAGAAGGAAAGAACTGAAAAAGATTAACCCAAGATAAGTGGGACACTGAAAGAGAGCCTTGGCTGCCCTGTCCTCGATGTGTTTAAATCATTAACCTGGGAGTGAATGTGACTAAGGACACAGAAAAAAATTGTGGTTGTGATTTCTAAATCACATTGAAGAACTGGGCAAGAGCAAAAGAGATGATATAAGATTTGCTATGAACAAACATTATTTTGGTTCTTTATAAATTTTAAGCCACTGGACCTGCTATGGGTTCTTGGAAAAAGTGCCAGAGTAGATTCTTAAAATAGTGGTTGGTGAGCATTTAGGAAAGTAATGTGATGGCCATAAGTAGCCCAAGTTTATGAAAAACAGGTCCTACCTAACTAATCTCTTTTCCTTTTATGACAGAGTTGCTAGAGTAGTAGAATAAGGAAATTCCATAAATGTGCTATATTTGGGTTTCAGCAAGGTACTATCTTGACAAACTTGGGGACAAAGATGGAGTGTCATGATATGGATATTAGTACAATTAGTGGGCTTGGAACTGGTTGACTAAATATATCCAAAAGATAGTGATGAATAGATTGATGTGACAATGCTTAGTAGAGTTCCACAAAGCTACCTTTGGCTCTGTTCTATTCAACAATGCTATCAATGACTTGGATGAAGGAATAATGGGAATGTACATCTGATTTGCAGATGATAAGAAACTGGGAAGCAAAGTTAATACCAAAATGGAATTCCAAAAGATCTCAGATTGGCATTATGGGTTGGCCATTGTATTCTCTTCTGACTCTGAAGTCTTACAATTCTATGAATCTAATGAGATAAACTTTAATAGGGATAAATATAAAGTCCTCTACTGGGAATAAAAATAATAAATTATACAAATATAGGATTGGACACATGAGACTAGGGAATAGTTTCTGTGAAAAATGTCTTGATGTTTTTATGAACTGAATACTCTGCATAAATGGACCACAGACCATAGTAACCAAGAAAAATGATAAAATCTTAGGGTACATTAATAGAGATACAGTATTCTGAGTAAGGGAGGCACTATATCTTTTCACCTGCTTTGATCAGACCAAATCTAGAATACTATGCTTCATTCAAGGCAACCTTCAGCATTTAGATATTATTGGCAAAGGATGACAAATAGAAGATGTCACTTATGCCAAGATGCTGCAGACAAAATTGCCATATGGAATTGGAAAAGTACTAGGTGACTTCCAGCTCAGATAGTCTACCAGACTGGTTTGTTGTGCAAACCCTTAACAATAGTCATTGAACATCTCATGTGTTTCACACTATGCTAGAAAGTGGGATTAGGCAAAGAAGTAGTATAAGACATATATCATGTTTGCCACCACTTGTGATTAGGTTGTGAAGGCAAACCATACATATGAGGAAAGGGTAGAGAATAATGAGAGAGACCCCTAAAAGATTGGAATAGAGTTTCCTGAGTTCACCCATTTCCATAGAACTTTAAGGTTTACAAAGTGTTTTCTGCTTAATCACCCTATGAAGTGATTATTTATTATTCCTCTATTACCAAGAAGGAGGGTTGCCTAGGTTGTCAAAGGCAGGAAGTGATAAAGCCAGTATTTGAACTCATTTCCTTAGTTTCCTTCCTAGTTCCTTAGTCCTTAGAAATCTTAGTTTTCTTAGTTTCCTTTAAGACCAGTGAATACCAATTCAATTTAACAAGTTTTCATTGAATTTCTACTATGTGCAAGACAGGCAGCTAAGTGATGCAGTGGATAGAGTTCCAGGACTGGAGTCAGCAAGACTCATCTTCCCAAGTTCAAATCTGGGCTTGGATTTGTGCCCTAGTTACGTGACCTAGCTAGTTTAGCTATGTGACATGGGTAAGTCAATCTTTTGCCTCAGTTTCCTCATCTGCAAAATGATTTGGAGAAGGAAATAGAAAACCATTCTAGTATCTTTGCCAAGAACTCCCCAAAATGGATTGCTGAGAGTTGAACATGACTAAAAATGAATATATAGCCTGTATACTAGGAAGTCATAGGATTGGAGATCTGAAGCTAGAAGAGATCCCAGAGGTAATTTAGTGTACACTTTCCTCCACTCCTGGATAATAAAGATAAGAAAACTGAATAATAAGAATACTCCACAAGTTGCTTAAAGTCACACATTTGGTAAGCATGAGAGGCATTGTTTGAACCCAGGTCTTTTGATTACAGTCATTACTTTTTTATTGTACACAGTTGGATGATATAAAAGCAAACTGTGAAACAGCTTGTCCTTATCCTCAAAGGACACCTCACTGCCTCCTGGGGGTTGTATCATTAAGAAGTAGTTATAGGAGAAGAAGGGCTTCTCATCTCTAATGGAACTTTTAGCATTTTATTCACTCCTTCCATTTAATCAATTTACAAGTGATTCAAATGTAGTTACTTTTGATTCTCTACATTTCAGGAGAAAAGGCATGGAAGAGATAATCCAAAATAATAAACAGTATCCCAAACATTGCTATTTGTTTCTAGCAAAATTCACGTAATTGCAGGCAGATTAGGGGATAGGACAGACATTGGACAAGAATTGTGGTTACATTGGTATATGGAGTCTATAGAATGATCAAGGAGACTAGTACCTCTGGTGAGGACTTACCTTTCAGGGATGCTCATCCTCCTTCAATAGCTACCTTCAACCAACGTTTGGCTCCAAGAAACAGTAGCAAGTGCAGCGGCCACATACCAGTAAACTGATGCAGCAGCTGGGCTAATCCGGGTTGAGGGTAACCAATAAGTCTCAAAACCATAAGTGAATTAGCGGGATGTCTATCCCAAACATGTGAAGCCCATTCGAATGAGAACAGTATGTTCCCACAATCATCAAGGCAGCTGATGCAGCCTTCATGGAGTGCTCAGAGTTTGGTCAGACATGGAAGATGTCAAGGTCACCCACTGCATCCTGAGCCATTGCCAGTCTTTATAACTTTTTTTCTGTTACTGGATTTCAATGTCTCTGGAAGAGAGAATGAGGCTGATGACTTTCTGTTAACTCTACTTCGCTTAAATTCAATTCACCCAGCAATCAAGACATCATCCATGATGTCATTGGTCCTCTTCAAAAACAAAGAACAAACAACAACATTTGGTATAAAAGAAACTTAGGGTCTTAGAGAGTTGCTTAGACCACTGAGAGGTTAAGTAACTTGTCATGTAGACAGTATTGTCAGAAGCAAGATTTCAACCCAGGTCTCCTTGGTGTTGGGACTGGCTATATCATGCTGCATTTTATCCTTCCCAAATAAAATTTTTCTTAAGTTACCATTCACATAAGCTGACACTTTATGAATTCTTTCTAGATATATAGATGGAAGAGACAGGTAAGTTCATAACTGGAGCTCAGCGAGTGAAATTTTGACAGATGCAAGAAAAAAGGCACAACTTTTTCATATAATTTTCTCCAATGAAAAAAATGATCTTCAAGCTGGATAAGGTCAGACAAACATGGCAAAGAAAAAACTGAAGCCAAAGATTAGAGAAGAGATTGTGAGCATTTCAACATTTTAAATGAGTTTTAATCTCCTGGTTCAGCAGAATAATGCTGAAAGACACTGAAAGAATGTACAGGTGTGAGTTCAGAAACACTGTCAATAATCAGAAGAATGGGAGATGAGTCTCAAAACTGGAAAAGTATAAATGTTATCCAGATTTTTTTTAAAACGGAAACTATATAATGTTAGTAAAAAAAAAAACCTGGCAAAAATGTGGAACAGATTATAAAATAAAGAGATGATTCTTTCATCCAATTCTGGCTCTCAAGGAAAGGAAACAGTCACACCCACCTTGAGTCCAACTTTAAGCTTTTTTAATAGCATTGCCCCTATGAAGTGAGTATGTTGTGCAATGCCTTTCAGGTGGATTTGGAAACAGCCACAGCAACCCCCATTCCTCTCTGCTACTGACTTATTTCCTTATTAATACTCTCTCCAGGTCTAAGGGCAGTCTGCTGGGAATGTGATATCTCTGAAATGACCAAAGTTCCAGAAAATGTCTCTAATTGGCTTAGCCCTTACCACAAAGTAACATTGAGTAAATTTCTTCTCCCCACGGATAATTCCTCCCTATTACTCTCAAACCATAAATTTATATAGACTGAGACAAAAATCACTGTTAATAGCCGTGTAACTTATTAGCAGTACTAAGTAGCATTTAAATGCAGATAAATAAACCTCCCAACCAATCTAAGGGAGAAAGGGTGGTTCTTAAGAAAGGAACTGATATTTCAATTTTAGGAAAGACAGGAAGAAGAGAGATACTGTTATTTCCCCCAACTGCTAGAATTCTGCCTGACCCCAAGTTCATTTGACAACTATTTCACTCCTGTCTTTTCTCCTCTTGTTTGGTGGTCTACATGCTCATTCCCATAAACCTTGCTCTCAACTCTCTATCTATATTGGAATACCAAAATCTGGTCAGAAGTTTCTTCCTCAAGATCCCTGGAACTCCCAAACAGAGTTCTCCTCAATACCTGTGAAGGTTATAGCCTGAAAGATTTGGTATCATCCTGAAAGGTCTTACGAAGTTTGTGATCCTTGGGTCTTGCTTGGCACACTGGGGTTAGAGTAGCATATAAATCCTTGGTAGAACACTTGCTTGCAAAAAAAAAAAAGATACAGGAAAACTTAAGATTCCTCCTCACTGTCACCTGTGGTCCCATGAAGCTGCAAATGTGTATGCAGTCCAGGAAATCTAGCAAACTATTGGTCTCAGCCATCACACACAAAAAGGTTAAGACCAATGGTCTGAAATCTAGATTCTAGATCAATGCATTTGTAAAGCAAACAAACAAAGGAGCCCTTTTGTCCACCTCAGATTAACCTGCATAGATTCTACCCACACCTCTAACCCATTTCTGAATCTACTTATAATCAAGGCCAGAACTGATTTCCTAGCTGCCATTACATGGACATAAAATTTGCTAAATTTTCTGGATTGTGTTCACATTTGTAGCTTTATTTGTTATTGATCCCTTCCTAGAATAAAGTTTTTAAATGCATAAAATAAAATACATAGAATTACAAGGGGAAACAATTACATAGAAAGATTGTGATCAAAACTTTTTTTTTGGAAAAACATCATGGACCCCATGTAAAGAACTTCTGATCTGGAGTGAATGGATCCTGTTGAATGTACTATTCATGATTGGCTCAATAAGAAAAGACCAAAAAGTGGGAAGTTCTCCTTTGGAGTCAGGAAGCTTCCACAGACCTACTGGTCAATCTATTTGTCATATCCCTCATCTTTTTTTTTTTTGTAAAGGGTGTAGGTTTGACCAGAGCTATAACTGGAAATTTTTGTACCTAGGACAAGACAAATTAATTCTACCTAAGGCAAGCAGCATGAACTATGTCTGTAAATAAAATTTTAAAACATTTCTGAAACTTATTGATGCCTTTTATTTTTATATCACTTTATTTTCTCCAAAGGTAGATGGGTGGTGCATGCCAGGTCTGAAAACAGAAACACTCATCTTCCTGAGTTCAAATATGGGTTCAATTTCCTAGTTATGTAACCCCAGTAAATAACATAATCCTGTTTGCCTCAGTTTCTTCATCTGTAAAATGAACTGGAGAAGAACAAAGAAAACTATTCTAGTATTTTTGCCAAGAAAATCCCAAAAAGGGTCACGAAGAGCCAAACATGGCTGAACAACAACTAAAAAACAATTTTCCAATATTTTCTTTTTTTTCTCTTTCAACTTTTCTCCTAGAAAGACATAAAGAAAAAAGAAAGTAAAAGTGGTAGGAAAGCATCAGTTCAGCAAAACTAGCCAATGCATCAATCAATTAGGATAGTGTATGCTATATCAATTAACTTTTAAATCTGGGACACTACCTCCTTGTGCAGTGGTGGAACATCCATGAGGTAAAGAAAAAGGAAGAGGAGCAGGAGGGAGAAAGTCAGGACAGGAAAGGGAGGGAACTCATATGGGGCTGCTAAAGAAGAGAGACTAATCTGAAGATTTCCTATTTTACTTAATTCTTTTTGTCAAGTAGGTCTTAAATCATATCATTTCTACACTGATGAAGGATTGCAAGTGCTTTTAGCACCCTTCAAATTTGGCATGTTGGAACAAAACCCCAGTTGCCTTGCCCTAAGTTATGGCTTACCTATAAGTATAGAGATGGCTTTCGAATGCCTGGCAAAGAATGCAATAATATAAGGATCAATCAAAGGTTTACAACCTAACCACATTTCCTTTTTTTAGTAAGATGATTAGATTGTTGAGGAAGAGAAAAGCTATATACTTTGTGTACCTTAATTTCAGCAAGGTATTTGACAAAGTTTTTCATTATATGCTTGTGGATGAGATGGTATTATTTTTGTTCTCCAAGCAAAATTAATCCTTCTATATGACAGTATTCCTACATTTGAAGAGAAAAATTATGTCCCTTTCTAAACCTTTCCTTCCCCATCTAGGAGGATTTCAAGTGACTGAACAGTTATTACCAAAAGGATTGATGAATGGAGTGACATAGACATTGTAGGTTGTCCATAGATTGGTGGCACATGACTTTTTTCTATTCAGCACTTTTATCAATGACTTGGATAAAAATGAAGAAGACAGGTTCCCCGCATCTGCTAATATTACAAATCTCTGAGGTAAAGCTAACATAAAAAATGGCAGAATCAGACTTTGAAATGATCTCAACAGATGAGAATATCAGACTAAAGCTAAAAGAATTAAATTTAACAGAGGCAAATATGAAATCTTGCTTTTGAAAGAAAAAGTGTGCAGATACAGGATAGGAAGGAAGAAAACAATTATTTATTAAGCTTCTTCTATGTGCTAGGCACTGTGCTAAGCACTTTACACTATATTAGTTCATTTAATCCTCCCAACAACCCTGGTGGGGAGGAGATGCTGTTATTATCTATTTTACAGTTGAGGAAATTGAGACTGAATTACTTGGTCAGGGTCACATAGGGTGAGGCAGGATTTGACCTCAGGTTTTCCTGACTTCAGACCCCCTGGACCAATTCATTTCTAACTTGATAATAGTTCATATAAAAATCAACTGGAGGTTTATCTGGACTACAAAAACCAATATGAGCTAATTATATTGTGGCACTCTTAGGTAATATTGAAGCAGTGGTTGGAGGACTAGATCTGGAGTCAGGAAGATCTGAGTTCAAATCCTAACTCAGATATCTACTATTCTGCCATTCAACTTCTGCCTACCTTGATTTCTATATCTGTAAAATGCAGTTAAGTGGCACTATGGTGCCCAGAGGCCTGGGCCTGGAGTCAGAAAAACTCATCTTCCTAAATTCAAATCCAGCCTCAAATACTTACTAGCTATGTTACCCTAGACAAGTCTCTTAATCCTGTTTGCCTCAGTTTCCTCATCTGTAAAATAAGCTGAAGAAGGAAATAGCAAATCACTCCAGTTGCCATGAAAACCCCAAAAGGGGTCATGAAGAGTTGGACCCAACTGAAAACTATTTAACAACAATCAAAATAGCACCTGCTGTTCAATGTTGTTGTTCATAAAATAAAATATTTGTAAATCTTAAAGCACTATATAAAAACTAAGTATTTTAATAATAAATAATAAATCAAAGTAGCCAAATCATTTTATTTAACTGTATTGTGGGTTGGTTAGACAATATATGGAGTTCTGGGTTCCATTAGGAAACATTTCTTTTATTCCATGTCAAAAATTAAATAAAAATTGAAATTAAAAAAGAAAGACATTGATAAATTGGAATATAACCAGCCAAAGATGACTAGGATGGTTGAGTGTTGAGAAACAATTAGATTGAACAATCGTGTGGAACAACTGAGAAAAGTGGAAATGTTTAGCTTAGAGAAGAGGCAATTTTGGAGTTGGGAAATGACAGCTGTCTTCAGACCTTTGAAAACTGTCATCTGAATGTTGTATATGTCTGGAAGATTAAGTCAGAACCATCAGGTGGCAATTTCCTGAGTGAAAAGAACTTTCAAATAGTCTGAGGTGTCTAAAAAAGCAGGAGAGGCCTGTTTTATGAAGTAATGCAGAATGTTAGCATGGGGAGGAATCTCAGAGACCATTTAGTCTAATTTGTAACCCCCAAGAAAATACCCTGCTACATATACAACAGGTGGTCATCTAGCCCAGAGGAATAAATAACACTGCCTGCTTGCAACAGTCCCCCAACCCTTGGCATCAAATTAAGACATAATAGGGAAATATTTGACAAAATTTTCATATATAAATATATATATACACACATAGAGAGAGATGTATTGGTATGTATATATATGTGCATATATATATAGAGAGAAATATAAAAATTTATAGATATATCTATACATACACACATATGTGTATATGTGTATGGAATCTAGAACCTATATGTGGTTCTTTAAGTTGTTGTTCTGCCTGAAAAGATCCTTATGAATGGTTTAATGACTTCCATTTCTATGAATAGTTTAATGGCCCCCATTTCTATTTGAGTTTGATATTATTGATCTAGTTTATGCCTGAAGATTTCCAATAAAGGCAATCACTTTGTTATCAAGAAATTTTTTTTCCTTACTTCAAACTTAAGCTTCCATCTACTGTTCCCTTAATTGTATCCTCTGAAGCTAAGAAGGAAAGTTTAATACTTCCTTTCACAGGACAGCCCTTTAGATACTTAAAGATATCTAGCAACGAGATGGCCAGGTGGGACTGCAGTCAGGAAGAGCTGAGTTCAAATCCTACTTCAGCCTCTTACTAGCCATCTGAGTCTGGGTAAGTCATCTAGATTTAGTTTCCTCAACTGTAAAACAGAGATAATAACAGCACCTTCTCCCCTAGGATTGTTGTGAGGATTAAATGAGATACTATTTGTAAAGCACTTAGCTCGGATCTTGAGATGGGCAGTTATGGCAGTCTAGGGTGGAGGTGTGGATAGAATCCTTGCAGATTAATGCTGATACTTTAATGGCAGACTGCCATAATTGACACTATTAGCCATTCTGGCTGCCTTCCTCTGGGCACATACACTTTATCAATGTCCTTTCTAAAATGTGATGGCAGAAATGAACATATACTCCTCGTATGGTCTGATCAGGGCAAAGTTTTCAGTTGTTCTTAATTGTGTCTGACGCTTCATGACAGTATGTATATAATACATGCCTAGACCTGTGTATCTCTTAATTCAGTCTAAGATTGTTTCTTGTAGTGTCCCTAAACAGCCAAACAATGGCTTGTGTGACCTATCAGACATTTTTGATAGATTTTTTTTTCTTGGGTCGAGTGGGGACAAGTAGGTGGTTCAATGGACAGGATTCTGGGTCTGAAGTCAGGAAGACTCATATTCCTGAGTTTAAAAATATCCTCAGTGGGGCAGGTAGGTGGCTCAGTGGATAGAGCACCAGCCCTGAAGTCAGGAGGACCTGAGTTCAAATCTGGTCTCAGACACTTAACATCTTCTAGCTGTGTGATCCTTAACCCCAATTGCCTCAGCAAAAAAAAAAAAAAAAGCCTCAGAGACTTACGTGAACTGATGCTAAGTGAAATGAGCAGAACCAAGAGATCATTATACACAGCAACAACAAGACTATACAATGATCAATTCTGATGGACATGGCTCTTCTCAAAAGTGAGTGATTCTGCCCAATTCCAATAATCTTGTGATGATGAGAGCTATCTACATCCAAAGGGAGGACTGTGAGAACTGAGTGTGGATCACAACATAGCATGTTCACTTCTTTTGTTGTTTGCTTGAATTTTATTTTTTCTCATTTTTTTTTCCTTTTTTGATCTGATTTTTCTTGCGCAGCAAGATAATTGTATAAATATGTATGCCTATCTTGGATTTGCATAATCATGTTTAACAGATATTGGATTAATTATCATCTAAGGGAGGGGATGGGGAAAGGTGGGGGAAATTGGAACATAAGGATTTGCAAGAGTTAATGGTGAAAATTATCCTTGCATATGTTTTGAAAATAAAAAACTTCAATAAAAAAATTTAAAAAATAAAACTAGCCTCAGAAACTTACTAGCAAGTCACTTATCCTGGTTTGCCTCAGTTTCTGTATCTATAAAATAGTGTGGAGAAGGAAATGGTAAAGCACTCCAATATCTTTCTTAAGAAAACTCCAAATGGGACTATGGAGAGTCAGACAGGACTGAAAAATGACAGAACAAAATTCTCTGAGAAGGAAGCTGCTCCTGATGTTCTCTAAGGTTCTTTCCACTCAGTTTCTATAAGAAGTGTGGAATAATGGAAAGAAGAGTGGCTTTTGAATCAGGAAGGCTCGTGTTCAAGTCCTGAATCTACTCAGTAAAGTCATTGAATCTCTCAGTGCTTCCTGACAACATTCTGAAGATAATTTACTAATAGAATGTTGATCTGTATCAATATCTACATCAAGACTTCTCCACAAAGATGAAATCATAGAACTAGAATAAAGCAGGGAGTGGGTCTGGGAAGGAGGAAGCTTCTTCTGTGAATGAGAAAGACTTCTAAAAGTACACTGGGATTAAGACATAATTGAAAATATTTAACAAAATTTCACTGGAAAGCAGAGGGAAGTCAATGCTAGAAAATGGTACTGTGCGAAATCTCCCACAGATCCTCCACAAAAGTGTTGATCCTTACAATGAATATTTTGGCAAAAACTTTAAATAAATGGGCCTTTTTAACAATTGGTCTGACACATCCTCCACTCAGCCTGGACAGAAAGCTATTTTCAAAGTTCCTTTTAAAGGCCAACTACCCTCCACTCTTCTTAGCATTTTGTGGCCTGCTAATGCAGCCAGTCTCCTTTAAGACCCGGTTGCATCCTGGGTGTCTAAAGTGTGGGAGAGATAATAGCATTCGGAGCATCTTTATTACTGCCTGAGTTCCAGGGCCCCCAGCTAGTAGGCAAAGAGGAAGCCATATACATCTCTAGCGCTTGTGATCAGAGCTGGCATGATGCTTGATAACAGAATTTCTCAGACAACAGGCCCAGGCTGGGGAATTTTAATATTGTCTTTCCCTACAAGTAATTTCCAATGTTTATGCTCTGTGGAGCCCCTTTCGAGTGTCAGAGCAGAACGAATGCCAGTTTTAATGGACTTGCTAAATCATAAAAACTGCTTGCAAAATTGCATCTGATTAAAACAGGAAAATGTTCCATTATTCAGAAAAATCTCCCTGCAGAAACTCCCTGGGGCGGCTGGAGGTGGAGAGATGCAGGGAGTGCCCAGGTCCTATAGTGTTCTCTCTCTGCAGGGAAGATGTCGCTCCGGCAGCCCTTGTGTCCTGCCTTTGTCCGCCATCCCTGGCCCCCAACCTCTCTGCTTTCCATAGGGAAAGAAAATTGACATTAGTCATTTCATAATTAATTCATATGCCAACACATTATCAGCTGTGACACAATATGCATTCCAGCATTCAGCAGTATACCATTTGCGCTATCTCAGATCACCGAGAGGCCAGAAGCGAAGGGGAGCTAATGGGACAAAGACAGCACTCCTTCTTCTCCCGAGAAGCCTTCTCTAGATGGATAACCACCCAACCCATTTCCAGATCCAGAAGGATGTTTCTTACCACTGAACCCATGAAGGTTTCCCTGAATTGTTTCTCTTACAAGATGGGGCAAGAGTAATGGAGGCCACAGTTGTTGTTATTGGTTCTTCATTCTCGAAGAAGACCACATCAGGGAAGAGATGCTATGCCATGCAAGAGAATTGGATTTAAGGGAGGAAGGGCTGGGCAAGGTCACCTGCCTCACTTTCCCTTCCAGAGTACTCTGGGTCCAGTGCCCAGATAGAAATCAGGATGGCTGGAGATGGCCGGAGATGGCCTTCTATGCAGTGGGAGACCTTGGCCTTTTTAAGCAAAGGTTTTTAACAGGTCTCAGTTTGACTGAGGCAATTCTCAATTCATGATCAAGGTTAGGTAAGAATTGAGGCAAAGAATGGCCTCTTTTACTTAGTTAAAAAAAAATCCAATTGGGGAAGTGAAAACTCTCAAGGTTTCTGGCCAAAACAGAAATAATTGCTATTTACATTCACTCTGAGCCAATCAGGGCCTAAACAATGACCAATGGGGCTATGATCTGGGTCCTATGTTGACCAATCAATAAGAATCACAGTAATTTGGATTTAAGGCATAGTCCTGAAGAAAGAAATCTAGCCCATGAATCCCAAGATATCTTGGAAGGTTTAAGTGATCCAAAAGACATTCTTTTGGACAGATCACCTGAGATAAGGGTGTGATACCATATGTGGACAGAAAGAAAGAAAAGGGAGAGGGGGGAGAAGAGAGAAAGAGGGAGAAAGGAAGGGAGAGAGACAGAGAGAGAAAGACAGACAGAGAGAGAGAG